>CAEGAG010084187.1:0-31565 GCA_903067065.1 Brachyrhaphis terrabensis | reverse complement strand
ATTTTTTTCTTTATTATTTTAGTTCCTATATCTATTCTTACACATGTATTTACTTTATTTTACTAATGTTCTGAGTGTTCTTATAGATAGTGGCTTTGTTGGCAGCAGCTTTTACAGGTTCAATATTTAAAGCCTTATTGTTGTAGAAACATGTACTGCACAGTCAGAGAATTTTTGCATTTATGCTTTAAAACGTTTGCTGATACTTACAGAAGTCAGGGAATTCAGGCCTGGAAAGTACCATTTTGACATGAATGCGTAGAAACAAAGCATATTATAAAAACGGATATTGTGTTTCTCAAAATCTCTTAAAAAGTTTAGAGCATGTTAAGTTCTTAAAATAGTTTTACTTGTAAGGCAATGAGCAGCCATTAGCTGAAGTTTAGCAGAACATTCTTTTCCCCCCAAACTAATCAAGAGATTTCTGCTGCAGGTAAGATGCTGACTACAGTTGACTCCACAGAGCCCCGCATAGAAGTAACCTCTCTAAAATCCAATGCAGGTTTGTACTCCACCTTTTTTAATTAGTGCATGATTTCTTTTCGCCTCCGGTCTGCTTAGGTGTGGTGCCTCCGGCCTATAGCTGTAAATCAAAATCTGACCTTGCCTCCTGTATTACACAGTAAAATCAGCCTCTGTAAGCAATCTGTCAGACCAAATTACACCTCCATGAGAAACTTTCTGCAAGGTAAAAGGCTGCAATTATTACACAAATTCAAATAGGCTTTGACCTTGTCGAACTGCTTGTTCCTTGGTGTATACAACCCCATCTTATCTATTCCTCAGAAAACACAGTGATTTCTGCTCTATCAATGAATTCCCGCCGCATCTTTTTTTCTCCATATCCATTTGGGTGAAAAAAGTAATAAAAGTATTTCATATTCCTTTAGAGTCCTAGTTTCCTCTATGGTCCAATAATTTGATAACGTGTTTTAATAATTCAGAAGTAGCCATGTGGTAATGCACCCTAATTGGATCTGGGGGAACTGTACGTACCATTACTCCGTACAGACAAAGTGCTCATATCCTCAGGTCTCCCTGAGGTGCTTTAATTACTCTTTCTCTTTCAGCTCTGTGGTACGCTGCAAAAATCTACTTGTATGCAGAGCAAAATAAGTTTGAAAGTTGCAAAGCAGAGTACGCAAGGGAGGGCAGGTATTTATCTCCCTGTCAGATGACATATTAATTAGAGCTGTACTCGTATTAATATTAATGAGAAGATAAGACGAAGTCAGAAGTCAGCTGAGGCAGAATCTCTGCCTCAGCCTGTTAGGGTCACATAGCACTTAGGGCCAGATTGCATTAACAGGTGAACACAATACTTTAATCCAGCTCATCTCTAATTCTGTGAACTCAAACTCAAGTTCCAGTGAATGTCTTACATCTTTACTCTGGTTGATACAGTCGAGATTTGTTAAAGAAAAATGTACAACGACAAGGGAACGGCTAATCTTGCCTCGTAGGAAACCCAGCTGTGTGTTCATATATTCAAGAATCCTTGAGTCGGCATTTACATCCATCCATTCTCGAAACCTGTTCAGTTCTTTTCAGGGTCGCCAGGGAGGCAGGAGGCGTTTCCATCAATCACAGGCAGGAGGCGGGTCACATCCTGAAGAGGCTAGCAGTCCTTCACAGGCCCACACAAAGAAGCAATGCGTTCATACACAGCCACAGTGTTTCCATTTATCCGTTTTCACTCCCAGGAATTTTTTTTTACTGGGATACAAGCATACTTTTAAAAGCTAATCCTAGACTCTCTGAAATGAAAAAGACAAGAGAAGACAGCAATGAATGTGTGGTAATCTTCATCAGTTAAAAAATAAAAAAAAATGTCTACAGGAAAGAAGCTGCTCATCTAACGTTGAACTTATCTGCATCAGATGATGAAGAACACAACTGGTGCAAACTCAGAAACTAACTTCAGTATCTTCTACACACATCTGTGTTGTAGAGCAATATTTTCCAAAACATTTCTTCAGGGAACAGTGGGTGGATTTAATCTTTTTTTGAGAGCGGGGCATTCTGTTCCCCCAAGCCAAGATGCTCTGGACCTGCAGATATATCACCCATACCACCATTTATGGTGCCATAGGTGAAACGATAGTGGTTAAAAAAACTAATCACCACGGCTCATTGTTCACGTCTCTGTAACAACCTCTTTTACGGCTTTTGTGCACATCTTTACAAAGTCCAATTACTGTGGACTGCTCTTTAAGTGTGCTTTGAGATTTTGACCTGACACTAAAAGATGCTGAAAAAGTTTTAAAACTCCCCTCTTATTTTTTTTTAGAGTATTTTTCTCTACTGATCGAAAAATAAAAATAAAAAAAAGCCAGACTGATTACACCTCTGGACTTTGGTGGCCTCAGCCGTCCACCAATCAACAAAGCCATTTTGCTGGAATGAACAGTGCTGTTGATGGCGGAGGAAGCTTAAATTTTTATCCTCTCCGCTCCGTATCCCTGTTTCTCATTCATACAGCAGCACTGGCTGGCATGCAGATCCGCTCGACAGCTGTCCTCTTTGATCAGACGCTTAGCAGGCGGCGACAGACCTGGTGCTGACGGTGTGGATGTCTGTGTGCCCCTGGCTCAAGGCAGGGATCCGTAACAGATGTTAAGGCGGGACAGTGCTCTGCAGGACCTGTGGGAGATACGATACAGGCCTGACCCCGGGGAGAAATCCAGGCAGCATATATGGCCACAGATACAGATAATTAATATTAATCTTACGTCAGTAGCAGAATATCTGTTATGCTGACACTGAGGTTCTTTATGTAAATGCTCCAGCTTTTGCAAACTTGAGTTCAGCTCATCTCCTAATGAATCTCCCAGCTTTAACAGTTCCTTTGCTGTGCTTATCTGCTGAAGTTTATCGTCCCCAGTGCACTTCAGATATGCTGAGTGCACATGGGCTGCTAGCACTGGCTGCACATTAGGTCTCCCTTTGACAATTAACGTTAAGTAGCTAACTGGATGCACATTGGACGCATTTTGGAATATTTGGGCTTATGTACTGAATCATCAGTTTCCCTTTGTGGACTTTAGAAAAAGGAAAGAGAATAGATCAATATTTTAAACTTCTAGAGGTAAAGAGATGTGAAAAAGTATCTGCCTTCTAACAGACTTCTTTCTTTTTGTTTTATTCTGTTGTCAGATGAATCAAAATTGGTTTTGCATATCTTTTCCTTCTTGATTGTTTTTTGCTTCTTAATAAATTGCAATATTGGAAAACCGCAATTTTTATTTATTCAGGTTATCTTTGATTTTCTTTGTGAACGATGTCCACAGAGAATGAAGGACTGTAGCCTGATATCACCAGGTGTCACTTTTTGCAATTTTTATTATACTGTATAATATTTCTTCTCCCTTTAGGACATTTCATGTTGACATGACTTTTTTGTTGTTGTTTGGCTATTTATCCTGTTTTACTTTATGTTTATTACTTGTTTGTTTCTCTTGTTTTTTGCATTTCTGAAATAAATGAATAAATAATAAAGATCTCTCACCTTTAAGGATGACAAGAAAGCAAAAATGGAAGAAACCTTTGGGGGACAAATACTGTTTCAAAGCACTGTATACGTATCCGTATCTGTGATGCTGTAACATTTTTCAATCCTCCCAGAATATGTTTCTCTTTAAAAAGAGAAAACTGTTTTCTTTCTCTAAAGTTTGTTTCTGCTCATTTTTCTTTTTGAATTATTCCATCAGCATGGCACCTCGGTTTATATATCCGCAGCGATAACAACAACTCCAGGTTGTATTCTCAAAAGTTTGCATGATTTTGCTATTTTATGGTTTTTTTCTGTCCAGAAATCAAATTTATGCTGAAATCCTTCCATGACTACCTAATGTCCCAGCTCCTTTTATGTGGCGACTCATTCATGAAGTGCTGTCTAAGCCAGGGACTAATGAGGTAAGACTGATCAAAACTGGTTGGCCTAAAATGGGAGATGTAGATGGGATTAGTCAGTGTATCTGCATCGTTTTTTTTGTTTCTTACAGCATGAGCCATTAGCTCCCTGCTGGTCTTGGACTTCTTTTTGCTTATGGCCATAAGAGCTGAGCTGAAACCACACCAGTAGAAAGCCAATTACACCAGCAATAAACAAAGTAAACCAGAGGCAGAATGGATGTTTGTTCTGGTTTCTACCAGATTTAGGGCATTTTTGAACAGGGGTTTTGCTTTCTATAAAGAAAAGAACTGACAATGCACATGCTATGTAATTGAGTTGAACAGCAGGGACAAATTCTCCCTGATGGCTTTCTTTTCCCCAGTCCACTCTTATGCTAATCATGCCTCTGCGGCTGACAGGTAGGCTTTGATGTTTTTCCACTGCGTAGCTGTTACTCACATTGTAAAAGAGAAACAAACTAAAATATTTAAAACTTGCTGGTGGTGATTTTGGCACTCGGAGCCCATCGTCACATCACCAACATGTTGATGAGAATACAATTAACCATGAACAAAAAAATGATAGCTGGTATTATCAGCACAGGAAGTAAGGAGCTGCCGGAGCTGGGAGCCACGCTGGGCAACGATAGAAACTTTTTTCATGAGCAGAGATGCTAGTGGGAATATTATTAGCAAGAGTGTTCATGAAGATGAGGACAAATAAAAAAAAGGCAGCTAAAAATGAATCTCCACTTGTTCCTGTTTATGTGGAAGTGTGTGTTAGTGCAGTAGCACAGCTAGCTTAAACAAGAAGTTAGAAAAACTGCATAAATCATATTAATATTTTGTACTTATGCTCTCATAATCCAGCTTTATTTAAAGTGCTTATTTCAAAATGCATGACAGATGGTTGATTCAATTGTGTTCATTTGGAGATTCATAGTTGAGTTTTTCACTCATGAGCAATCTAAAATTCATGCCACAGAGAGGTTTAGTGAGGATAATCACAAGCATGGAAGAGAATATTGAAGTCAGGCAACATAATACGTTGACAGACAACACCTTGATTCCACTGAACCTCATAGAAAGTTATGTCATGCAAGGATAGGTGCTATGAATAATAATAACAGAGCAAAACCCTAATTACAACTTTCATTCGGGTCTATGAATAGTAGAAAAAAGGCTGTCCATGTTTTGATGTAAATGTTAATCTCTAAAAGTCTAATCGAGCTAAGACTTCTTTACTGAAGAAATCTGTCTTTGGTACTCTCAGCCTGCAGTTTTTACTTTCAAATTTAGTCCTTTAATTATTTAAAAACAGTTTTTGAGTTGGGGGAGGGCGTATTTCTTCTGACAAATGACGATCAAAACTCAGCCCACAGACAGGCCTTTAAAGAGCACAACAGATTCAGCAGACAGGCTGATGTGAGTAGAGGGAGTTGCCAAGTGTCAGATGAGCCGATAACAACTCCAAGATCCCCAAAAGGTGTCAGGGAATAATTTTGTAAAAGGGGCTGACATGCTCTGAAGAGAACAAGGGAATCTAGCAATTATCCTACAATATGGGAACGCCAAATTGTCAAGATGACAGCCGGCTGGAGCCACTTCTGATTCAGCCGGTCTAAATCTGAACGTGTAATTAGTTCATAAGTGAATTCCTAGTCTTTTCTAATTCAGGATGTCTACAAATAGTCTGTGAGGAACTTTGTGCAAATGAGGCAGAGTGAAGTTTAGAAAAGGATTTCAGTCATCTGTCTTTGAGTAAACTCACTAATCTATTTTAAAAATCCTTTCGCCTGTCGTGATTCTAAAGTGCTGATTCTCTTGATTTTCTGAATGGCCTCCATTTGTTTACTTTTTCCTCTTTGTTCCTGCATGTGAATTATTTTCTCCCTTTTCCAAGGCAACTTTTATCTCACGTACCAACCTACAAAGCCACAAGTGACCACACCTGCTCCAACAGCATTACCTCAAATGGCCAAATTCTTTCCTCATCGTGTCTTCGGGTTGTGCAAGAGCTTGTTAGCATGTATTCATCCATTTGATTCAGGTGTGTTGAACCGAGGAATCGTATAAAACAGGGATGTCA
The DNA here is from genome assembly GCA_903067065.1 of Brachyrhaphis terrabensis. NCBI lineage: Eukaryota > Metazoa > Chordata > Actinopteri > Cyprinodontiformes > Poeciliidae > Brachyrhaphis > Brachyrhaphis terrabensis. The sequence continues at coordinate 25,582 of CAEGAG010084187.1, read as the reverse complement.
ATTTAAGGCTGGGTGTCCTGCGTGTTTTAAATGTTTCCCTGGTTCAAATCACCTTCATTAGTTGGCTCCTGTAGGACCTGCCATTTTAATCATCTGTGTCGGATAAAGGACACAGCTAAAACACGCAAGACAGACTGACATTAGCCACCAGAAAAACAAGCTCATTGAGGAAATAGCAAATATTTTTGTGTTTCAGCTTCATTCTTGGAGCTCTGTGTTTACAACTTGAGATAAACCAGCACACATATTTCAACCTAGTCATTAAAAATCAATTTGTATGCTGGCTGGTATTGTGTAAACTGGCAGATAGCCAGTTTGTAGGAATAATTCATCATAACATTGACCTCTGAGAGGGCAGGGGCGCTCTTGTGTTAACATTAGCCACGGCTAGCTGGTGTCAAGCTGTTTCTCACAAACCTGCATCCACTAAAATGATTTTTGCTCTCTTCCTTTAGATGTCGACTAGTCTGACTTTTGCTGTTGGGAACATGTCATTTTATACATCCTGCATGTATTGTGATGCATATTTGTTGGAAGTGTTTACAGTTTTAAATGGTACAGAAAACAAATTTGCATAGTCTGCTAACTTCAGTCTGTGTGGATTTCTGCCAGCTCTTCAACAAGTGGAAAGAATATTTTACATCTGGTTATTAGAAAGCGAACTGCAAATTTATTTTCTTGACATTATCTCAAGATTTATTCCAGTTCTTTTCAAAACTTATTGTACTCATTGAATCTTTTCACAGTTTTTATTGTCATTTTATGTGATTGACTAACACAATAACTAACAAACAAACAAACAAACAAACAAACAGATGATTATGAATGTAAGGAAAACAATGCAAGGTTTTCAAAAATGTGGCTTATATTCAGCTCCTTTACTCTGATCTAGATTACTGTGCTTAGTTATTTTGAAATCACAATAAAAAACTGAATTTGTATTAAGATTATAATCTTTTTTTTTAAATCCCACAAAAATGAACAATTATAAACAGTTGTTTATAATGGTTTAAAAACAATTGTTTACTGTTTATAAAGAATATAAACAATATTTATATTAATATAAATATTGTTTATTTTGAATTCACTTTCATGAATTACATAAAAACGTAAAAGTGCTTTTTATTAACTTACATTATAAATTGTTTACAACAAACAGAAACTTTTTTACTTAAACTGCAAAAATAATAATAATAATAATAATAATAATCTAAATCCTCCAAAGTTTATTTGGCTTTTTGTGAAACAGTGTCTGTGTTTAGGGAAGTATAGCATCTTTAATCCACTTCACAAAAAATATTATAGGACCAAAATAGTGCAGGTTGTTCAGTTCTGTAAGCTCAACCGGATATGGATTAGAAGTCATTCTCGGCACATTTGCACTTCAAAGGAACTAGGACAAATTATTTTGTTTAAAGCAAAACTGCATCAATACTTCATTTTACTGTGGAGCTAAAATTTTTTACCTACCTCCTTGTTCCCTCTTCACATATATTTTTTTATATATTTTTATTATTGAATTTATGTTTCGCCAGAGTTGGTGCCCCACTGTGTCTTTGGCCTCTTGTCTCTATTTACATTGAACTGAAACCAATCCTCCTTAAAGCCCTTTCTTTTCTTCCCTGTAACCCATTTCTGTTGTTGTAGCTGGAATAAGAACCGGAGAATAATCAGGCTTTTTTTGTGCAAGACAGACTCCCACCAGAAAGAAGGTTATCCTATAAAGCAAGCAGGTTTGGGCTGACACAGCGCGGCATCGTGTTGTTCCCAAATCAGCGGGTGAACAACAGAAGCTTGGTTTCACCCGAAGAGCAGTTGCCAAACTTGGCAAATATTTCTGCTGATAAGGTACAGAGTAAAAGAAGAACAGCTAAACATGGCAAAAGCATTTTTACTGTCCAACAATCGCCAACAAGGCGATCTTATAAACGGCCCCCCGGTAGGAACACTGATGTGAGCGCTGGCAGATGTGGGAGTGAAAATGGTCGAGGTGAGAGTTTATAAGTTATGCTCCTGGAGATTTGCAAGTTCCAACTTTGGTTCTGTCTTCATTAATATTTAAAAACAACACCTGCTCTGTGAAACTTCCTGTTTGCCTCTGTAGACGTTTGAAGACCCATTTAACATATGAGCTCTTGGTGAAAAGTAGGCTAACTGTCAGAAAGTTAAAACTCTGATATGATGATTTCCTCAATTTTATTGCGGTTTATAGTTTATTATTTATTGAAGTACTTGGTTTTAGCTTTTTATGCTTTTATAAATAGTTTTGGGTTTCAATGAATACAGACTAAAAGGGAAGAATCACTATTCATCTGAAGAGCACTTTGTAGAGGGAACCATTTTCTCAGGCTTTCATTGATCATAGCCTTAGATATTTTTGTCAACAAGTGAAGTAGTTTTATTACTTTAGTTGAAAAATGCAAATATATTCTTATTACATAATAAAAACATTTAAATGAAGGCACAATACAGCTGCCTTAGGCGGTGTGAAGAACAAGTAGCTCAATTGCATTTGTGTAGATAGAAATCTCTTCCTAGTCACCAGAAACTTTATTTTTTACTTGTAAATCAAAATATAATCTTTCATATTAAAACTTACACTGTACCTCTCTTTTAGAATCTGTTAATAACCTCTAATTCTATCAAGAAAAAATAAAGTGAAGAGCATATAAGGTTTTGGTAAGATTAGGGGTCTTATATAAAAAAAGACTGTAATTCACATAGACTCACCAAAGTTGGACAGTAACAGATTGGAAAAACATTGCCTAGTCTATAAAATTCAACTAAGAATCAAAACTTTCTTTGTGTTTTCAAGCATGGATCCATCCTGTCTTCTCTGAACTTGTGGAGGATGTTCTTTTGGCACACTTTGGGTTCTTAGTACCAACTGAAGATTGTTTTAGATGCCAAAGCCTTCCTGATTATTGTTGCTGATCATGACTGTCAATACAGCATGTATTCTGTTAACTTCTCCTGACAGAATAATGCACAATGTCACAAGGTTTATATAATATCAAGCTGAAATTTGCGAACATCCAATAGAGCAAACTGGAATATTGTGGAAATTATGGAATGCCAATATAATCTTCTTGATCATGCTAAACAACTAAATTTTTTAAAAATTTGTATTAGTTTTCTTTGATTTGTCTTGATTCTGCATCGAACGCAGAGACACTTTCAACTAGCTTTTATGACCAAATGTTTTAATGACAAATCAACAATTTATCCATTCCTTTGTAGCATGCAGCTCTGGGCCTTTTATTAGGTTTAGTTGATTAGGAAATAAACATTAATCTTTCTATTTCTCCTGTGTTTGTGTCACTGCTATTGCTAAACTCTCTGTGGTTCAATATTCTCAAATTAAGCAGACAGTCTTATATAATTGTTACTCTATTGTGTTTTGACAGTGTGGAAAGATATTTCAGGATAAATCCCTGGAGATGAAAAAATACCTGCAGCTGGATTAAATTTGCACTTCAGGAGGAAGTTTAAACATATATTCTCAGTGCACGCAAAAAAAATAAAAAATAACTTGATTAGAGCATTGTAATTAAAATTTCATTAAGTAATAAAGAAACCAATCAAAGGGTAAATGAGCGTAAAGGTTAATCATCTATCCAGAAGGTTACGCTGTGTGTATTTTTGGATTATGACTAATATTTGGTGGATTCAAACTCCTAATATCCATTTGGGCTCTGACTTGAAACTAATGGACATGTAGAGTGCATGCTCCAACAAGCATTGTCGATTAAAGGTCAATTGTTAGTTATTATGGTCTGTGGAAGAAACACTAATTGCAAAGCAGGAAGGGAACAAAGATTATTCATGAGCATGAGACAATGTGACAGAGAGTCAGAGGCAGAAATTGAGCTAGAAAGAGAAAAGTCTGGATCATATTTTCTATATATGCAATTGCGTATTTTTAGGCAAAGCTGTTTCTTCTGAATGTCATGCATCCATTTGAAACCTTTAATATCCATGCATGGAAAAGCCCAAAGCTTATGCCTTTCTTTTCTGACTTTCAAATCACACATATGACATTCATTTGAAATTGAATGAGAAACGAAAGTTCACCAAAAGTTGCAGGGAAGCTCTGGTCACCTCCAGGGTTTGAACTGGGATGGCAGATGTAGCTGAAGAACTGATAGTTACTATAAATATTGTAGCGCACAAATACAACTCAGATCTGACCTTTCACCCACACCCTGAGGTATTGTGATTAAAAGCAGGTTTTTTTTATATATCTGATCTTATTTTGAATTCAGGAAGCTTTTAAAATAATCCAAAATGAATTCAATGATCCAATTGCTTTTCGTTTTTCTTTTTGCAATCTAATACAACATAATGACATGCTTTCTAAATTATTTTGATCTCTGATCAGGGCTTCTCTTTCATCAGTCCATCTTAGCTCAATGCTAACTTAATCTAAAGTAGTCCAAAGTTCAAAGAATTTACTTAAGTTAAACTTTCAACAAGGCAGATAGAAAAGGATGTCTGATAAAATATTGATTTATAATAATTTAGCTTAATGTGATTATTCAGCTGTACAGGTAAACAAACACAAAGGTTTAACGTTTCCTGCAACTTAAGAAGTTGGTAACAGGAGACAAACACTACAGCAGAATTTCAATATTTTTGCAATGCCATACCCAGAATGCCCTGCATTATATTTCGCTTCTTGCTTTTGGAGCGGTCTCCAGCCTTCTTGCATAGAAGACACACATATGCATTCAAACTGCACCAGTGTTCACTTTAACTGAATCTAGAAGTTGGTTTGTAGGTGGATCACAGTTCGCTTTTGTGGTCCACATTAGAGTTTGATTGCACGGTCACACCCTCCCCAAAAACTGAACTTTCTAGACAATCGAACTACAGTTCGATTAAAGCGTAACAACAAGAAGAATTGGTCTGAGTGCACGCTTTGTTTTAAACTTTTTTGTGCTTTTGATCTCTCACTCCGAGTGCATTCAAACATTTCATGTGATGGTGCCTTCATCCCAAAAGGTACTAAGGTGAGAGCTGTGCTCCTAATGAGTTTGAAGGCCTGTTATGGGAGACAAATTTTCCTACTTATACTGTGGGTTAGAAGAGATGAATAAATAGTTAACGGGACACAAATCTAGAAATACGTGAAAAAAAGAAAAGTTAAATTTAAATGTAAAGGTTGAAAATGGGTTAAGCACTGTAACCAACTAATTTGTTAGATAATAGTCCACGGTTTTATCATCCTGTCCTGAATACCAGTATCTCCCGTATTACTTTGACTCTAAAACTCATCAGTTACACACAGGAAGCTCATTTCCGCCATGACATGCTCAGGGTGTGGGGTCACTATTGATTCAGGCTAATCCCTTCCCCATGTACAGGATTATCTGTCTCCAACACTAAAAATAAGACTGTTTACCAAAGACAACAGCGTGTATCAGAACGCCCAGGTGAATTCAATCAGACCAGCTGCTAACACTGATCCATGCTAATCCGTCCACTGATCAGAGCAGGCTGCCATGGTGACAGCTGATATGCTGGGACAAAAGGGGCGGCTTTCGTTGGGACGAATGTTTTATTGTGTAATGATGTCAGGCTGTTGTATTCTGTTCAATATGCGCTTGTCTTCTTTCCTGGCGTTGCAGGAGTAAAAAAACTTGATATTCCAGCGAAACATCAGCTAGCGGACAGCAACGAATGTCTTTAACAATCTGGCACACACACTCATGTTTGTGTGTGTATAAGCATGTTCGCTCCTGCATGAATTTCCTGCACGTATGCTACATCTCCTCTGCACTCCCTGCTGCCAAAGTACCTCAAAATTGACAAATAGTTTTTCCTTCCCTCTGACTTACGCGTAGGACCTCTTTAGGTGATGTTTGCTTCTTGTGTTTGTCGTGTGGATTGTCTTAATATGCACCACAGTGTGAACGACTACATACTCCTTTGGGTGCTATTTTTGATTTCCCACTAGCCTGTCGAGTGGCATGAGACCAACCAACGCAAGGAGAAAAAGGAGCTGGAATGTTGGGAACCCACCATGTAATTTTGATGCTTATGCCGACAGCTGTATCCTGGTAACGTGGCCGGGCTCAGACTCCTGCTGTTCATTTCGTCGGGATTGGATGAATTATTGCCACACACTCCTGTGTTCGCTCTCCGCGTGTTTCATTGTTTCTCAGCAGAATGTACCCGCAAGCTAATTAGTTGCCGGGTGTGGAACGCGGATGGCTGTTTGTGTGTGTGGTTTTTTTTATTTGCACCTTTCAAAATCAGAAATACAGTTATTGTTTGTGTGGGAGATATAGAGCAAGCCAAGGACTATTCATCACAATATTACATTGAGCTTGTCTAATCACAAAGGAGATGATACTGCTGAATTAACACAGTGTTCTCTGCCTACAAAATGAAACCAGTGCTAATTTAGAAGAGATCTTGTTTCTTGGCAGACTTTGATATTAAGCTTGGGATGTGCACCACATAATGATCTGATGCAGAGCCAGACTAATTTTTAAAATGAATAACAATCCAATAGAGCCATGCAGGATGATCTCTTTTGTTTTCTGAAAACTTGAGTTTGACATGCTCCACACCTAGCTACAGGTTTTACATTGTTGTTGACCTTAGAAGGATTTGAAATTAACAAATTTCCAAGAATGATGTACTGCGTGTAAGATTAAAGGGAATTATTACTTACTGCCACTGCTGCCTTTTACTTAGAAATGTGAAGATTGTTGTGAGAATATCTGTATTTTTCCAGGCTTATTTGAGTTTTGATGTTCTCAACACTGAGTGAGACCTTTGGGGTCTGCAGGACACCACTGCAACCAAATCCATTTCTGATCTTCATATTTACACACAGGAAAGACTCGAGACAGAGATATTGAATGGCCTTTTCTTTGCTCTCCTAAGATTAGCTGTCAGCCTCGTCATGGTTGGCTGATGAACCCATTGTCTCAGTTTTGCTTCTGAATTTGCCTTTTTGGTGGATCCACTGAAGTCATAGTTAAGGCGGCAAAAGTTTTCACACCCGCCAAACTTTTGGAAGATGTCGCCGCGAACGTCTGTGTGTTGCATTTTATTTTTCATGATACATCGAGACAAAATAACACATAATCAAATCAAATGAAAACTGAAAAGGTTTTAGCTTACACTAAGTATTAATATAAAATCCAGAAGATCCCACCCATTGATGTGGAACATATGTGAACAGCACTTTTCAAGTCTTGTCGCTGATTTCAAAATAAATTAATGTCTGAACTATTTTAACATATGAATATACTTTGTAGCTCTAGGTCTGTCTCCACTGCTGTTTTCCCACTGGAAGGTGACTCATCTTCCTCATCTCAAGTCTGTTTGTAGCCTCAACCTACAGAGTGTTTCTTTTTTTATTATTTACCTGATTTGCCCTGCTTTTGGTTTCATCTATTTCCTTAACAACTCAGATCACCTTTTCTGCCTTTGCTGAAGAAAAGCTTCCCTACACCATGATACAGATGATTTTAAATGACTTCTGGCAAACTACAAACTGGATTTCATCTGGTTGATTTTGAAGAATTATATCCTCTTGACACCCTTATATGAAGACCAGATTTGTGCAGTCAGTGCAATACTGAAAGTTTTCCTGTCCACACCTTGAATGCCATGTATCTTTGTCTTTCCATTTAACAATTTTGTGAAGATCAATCTCTGTTTTTGGTTGCAACTTGATAACATGAAAAGATTCATAAAATTACAGACCTCAGATAGACCCCCCACAGGGAGCGGTAGTCTGTGATGCTGCACAACAACCTGTGGGTTGTATTCTGGTGTTGCTCTTCTGTTTGGCCCTGAAACCAAAATTTAGTAAGTCAGAGTGCAAAACAAACAAACAAAAACAAATCCAGCCAATAAGGAGGGTCTGTAACGGCTTCAGCATACCAACATTCCTCTCCCAGAGCACTTTTTACTCAGGACAGAGCTCGTGATTTAGTAAGCGAGTTTATCAGACACACTTTTCATTGCATATCTGATTTGAATAAATGTGATAGTAAAACTAAAGAATGATGTGAAATCCTTGCAGCATTTTTCAGAAGGAAAAACATCTTTGGTAATTTGGCTACACACATAACTCAAGGAGAAACAAGACATATATGGAACCTGCTTTGATTTCATACCATTGTCTCAAAGATGCAACATAATAAGATATCTATACTGTTTTTATCCAAGCAGTAAACTCTTTGGAAATTGAGAATAGTCCCCACACCACCAGCCTGCCTAAACAGTTCAATTTGTTGCAGTGCAACGAGGCTAAAATGCATCATGGCCACTGATTGGCTGCTTTGTATGCGTCTCTGTTGGATCCTCTATTCTCTTCCCCTCAAAGAGCAATTTCTCTGCAAGGTGGAGGTCCCACTTTCTCTTTATATCAAGCGGCTTTTTCATAGAGAAATCGATCTAAACTGCATTCTTCCTTTGCTGGCATCATTGCAGTTATCCTCGATTTACTTATTTCTGTATTGTGCTCTATATTGGCATTCAGCTTCAGAGGATTCAGGCCAGGCAAATGGGGGTCTTAATCACTGCGCCGCTTAGAGATAATGTCTGAAAATTGTGATTCCACTGGCAAATATGGTTACTACTTGGGGGAAGCGAAGGGCTTGATGTTACAATGTCAGCCATCTGGATGCAGCATTGATTAATTGAAGTAAAACGCAGAAGATTCACTAACTTTGTTGCTGATTGCATGCAAATTAATCCAATAAATTGATACGCCAGTTATTCTTGGACACATTTTAAACTAGTTTATGGGCTTGTTCTGCAGTAATGCAGGAAACACGCATTACTGCTTCCCGACAAGAACTGAGTTCTCATATATGAGATCTCATAATGCTCTAGCTTGAAATGATTTCAAGCCTCCAAGCAGATGCCCAGCGTTCCCAAACCAAAGATAAGCAAGGGAATGCCCTGAGATATATGCATTTTCCAGGTATGTATTTTCACAGTTTATGTGATTACAGAGCAGATGGCAGCCTACAGGAACTGAGCAGAGGAAAGATAACCCTTGGAAGATCAAGAAACTTTCACAGATAACTGCTGTTTGAGCTGATTATTTGGAAAATGTCCTCACATGAAAGTTGATGGGAAGAGGAAACTGATTCCCTGCCAAAACAGAAGGGAATGTGTTATGGGTTGTTTGCCATGAATTTCAACTGGCCAACATCTCTTAAAATCCAATTATCCTCATGAGTAAATAGACTTTAATCAGAAATTAAAGGAAGGCAAAGAACAAAGCCAAACACTGAGAGACTATTTGCAGCAAATTATTTTCCTGATACTGTGCTGTTGCGTTTTTTCTTCTGTTTTCTGTTACATTAAAATGAGGAATGCACCCGCATTTGCAAATGTTTCTGTTTTTTTTTTTTTTGGCTTATTTTTGGAAGCACATTATGTTTTTTTTTTCTGTGAATTTTCATCAGTTAACCTTTCATTGAATTTTGCATTCTTTTGTCATAGTTTTATCAAGTCTTTTATCTTTTTAGATTTAGCCTTTGCACAAATATTCAGATACAGGGCAGCATGAGATTCTCATGGAACGATGACCTTCACTAATCACACTGTTTTTACAGGATTGCAGGATATTCACCTCAAAATTCTTCATTTGAGTTTCTGTCATGACCTTCCACTAAAAACCAAATATGGCTTCTAAACTGTATCCTGGTGCTTTTAAAATCTTTTTATAGCTAACAATGTATGCTGGCTTTGGAGCAACACCTTGCTTTTCTATTAGTTTTCATTTTAAATGTCATATGATGCATCCTAATTAGAGTTAGCTATTCCTCCTAAACATATTCAGAATTTGTTATTGTAGACTTCCCTCTTAATTTTGTTATGAAATAATGAGAATTTGTTATGGGAAAAAGTGTAGACAAAAACAATGTCCAGTATGACAGAAAACATCAACTAGTGTTGATTTTAGATTAAAATTCTTAAAAAAAAAAAAAGCAACTTTGGGAGACAAGTTGTGGGTAATTTTGTGCAAATAGAAAACATGTATTGTTTACACTGAAGTGAATTGCTCCAAGCTTTGCTTCTATGAGAGAGCTGTTTTCTGCACTTTGATATAATTAACTATTACAGAAAAAAGAAAGCAAAGCATTATAGATGTATTTCACGTGGGACCACAGTAGGAAAATATTTAGAATCGCCAGAAGTCGTTCTCCTCACCCAGATTGGTTTTATTAAATGGTATGCATAAGTAACAGAAATTGTTGATATGAGGAAGTTTTGATAGAATATATATATATATTTTACAACACCCAGAGACGCTAATGGAATGGAACAAACATACTTTTAAGTGCATTCATTACCTCTGAGTCATCCACCCCCAGTCTCCAGACAATTGCTACTAATAATATAACAGGATGGTTTTCTTTTTAATTGTAGCTTCCGAAATGTCGAAATGGGAATGAAAGCTGCCAGGGTAATCATTTCAGGCATTATGGTGAACAGTAAAAGCATTCCTAAAAGCCCCAGCAGCTCCGAGTGCTGCATTCAAATGCCATAACCCACACAATTAACAATCACAAATAGACTCCTGATGCCCTGTTGGAAAATTTAATGAGATTTTGCAGGATAAGGCCAAATCTTTCCCATCATCACTATGTCACCCCTCTGATCTGTTTTGATCTGAGAAATGCATAATGCAAAAAACAACTGCTGTTAATGATATTATGAACAGAAGCAAACCTTTGTTTTTTAGGAACTGGACTCACTTACAGGATCGCCTGAACTTTGATGAAGTATTCTCATTCTCACTGTTGTCCTATTTCCCGCTCCATCTCTATAAAAAGTCACTTCCACCCACTGTGTGAATCATGTTACGGATGCTTTCACACTCTCTGATCCATACTGTGCCGAAGCAATCTTGTCAGTAATTATTCAGGAGGAACAAAACCTCCCAGAGAGCACCTGATAAAGTTTGCCAAAGTGACAAAAGAGGCAGTGATAAACAGAGCTGCAGTGAAGTGAAACATTTTAATGAGTTATAAGTTAACTTCAGTGCAGTTTGCCACTGGTGGATAATTTTCAGGGCAAATTATTGCTGCTAGGCTGCGCAGGGTGATGACTTTTGTGACTTGGTACAGAGATATATATTTTAGTTCATAAAATACAAAAAAAAATGAGGTGCTCAAATAATATTTCACTTCTGCTGAGCCAGAGACCAATAAATGTCTTTTTTAGTGGTTCCTGGTATATTCTAGTCAACAAAAAAATAAAAATAAAAAGGAGAGACACAGAGCATATCCACAACAGGCTGCTTTACTAACTGGATATTGTGCTGTGTAAAAGTTTAATTTTTAATTTTGAGTAACATGGACACCAGATGAGTATAATCAACAGAACAGCTGGGGGAGAATCTGAGCAGGAAACTCAAGAAAGGCTGAGCAAATGAAAACCCAAAGGATATGAATAACCAAAAAAATCTAAAGACAAATGCCAACAAAAGCAACCAAACCAAAATGCACAGAACAGAACACAAGAAAAGAACCAAGAAACTTGATGGAAAGAATCTAAATACGAACACAAGGGAGAACCAAAACACAAACAACTGTGGATCATATCTGATCTGTTCTGATCTAGTTTTCTATTGCTGTTTTTCCTGTGTAGTCAATGGGAGCTATCTGCACATGTGTGTGACTATAATGCACTTTATTTCAACCCAGATTTTAGATGATTTCCTGAATTTTGATTGGCTGGTAGGCCCAGGGCCATTCTTGAAAGAACTGCCAGTGTTGCTCACTTTCCCCACCCACTCTGTTTTTAGAGCTCCTGGTTTTCCATAGACTTTTGCAGAGTGTTCAATTTACAGACAGAGACAGCCCAAGGTTGTAAGAAGCCCTGAGCAAATTATGAGTTTGGAGACCATCTCCTTTACAGCACAGCTTGATTACTTTTGCTGGGTTTTTATTAGCTGCAATCAGGAAGTCATCATGATTAACAGAAAAATAACTAAAAGCATCTGTCTGTGTAAATAATCCATATACGGTAATCTATTTGCTGTAAGCAGCAAAGTAGCTTTGTGTATATAGCATGAGAGCAGTGTCCAGTGTACTTAGAAATATCTACTTATTGCAAACTCATTTTTCTGTCAGAGTAAAGATAAACTCAGTATTTAACGTTGCATTATTGTGACTGAATTGATGAATAGCTTGTCTCCCACGAGACTGGAAAAAATAATTTTCCCTAAAGGTCATTTATTACCATCCTAGAAATTGAATTTTACCAAACAATGCCCTTTTCTTGCTGTACTTCCATTACACATCAAATTCCCCAAGATGCACACGTGGGCCTGTGCAAAGCTGGCAAGCTAAAAAATATGGAAGTGCCATCAGGTCCACTGGAGTCACTTCTAAAAATCTGTAAGATGTCAGAAGAACAAAAGGAAAAGAGTTAGTCTTCTTCTGATGAGAAGAAACAGACTGAGATGGGAAGAGAGCTGGTATCAACTCTGACCTGGGGAAAACACGTGCAGTATCTGTTTGGGCTGATTATACCAGAGAGAGCAGCTTTTTGTCTCTATAATTGCATCTATGAAGTTGATAAGGCCAGAATAATGAACTTTCTACTCCACAAGAGCTCAGCTGACTGGGGATTCTTCACAAATTGACACAGAAGGTCAATAAATGAGCACAGAGCTGAATCCTTATTCTGTCACTCAACTTTTTTTGGGCTAATTTATATGGGAAAAGAGCTGCTTAAATGACAACCAGCTTAAAAATATTTCAGATCTACCCTTCTGCTGAATTTGAACGATTTCTGGCAAAAGTAAACATTCCTTCTTCATCTACTACAGCAGAGTGGTATAAATCAAAATGTGTTACTATGGCCCAGTCAAAGTCCAAATTGATGTTCAGGAATGCTCTTCTGACTGAGTCTGAGCTATTTTGCAAGAAAAAAATGGGCAACATTTTCTATTTTCAATCCATAACAGACCATAAGTGAAACAAAAGGTTATTTTAGTAAGTTTTGATGAATATAAATCCAAGTCACACTTTTCAGGACTTTAAGAAATTATTCTGACTTGACAATTATAAACTACTTCATGTTGGCCTATTACATGAAATCATTTTAAAGTGCACTACAGGTTGTAATTTCGCAAAAATATTAGCAAGTTGCAGAACATAGACTTATCCCAGCTCTTCATGTTCCTCCTTTTTCAACAATCTTACCTCTTATGACTGTAATGAGTTACCTGTCTGCCTGAGTAATGTAAAATGGGACACATTGGTGTAACTGGTTCAATTACTGCACGAGATGCTTGAACTAAATACTAACCAGACAGCTTATTCTTTGGCTGAGCAAAAAATACTTTGCAAGAAGGAAAAATCAATGTATGTCATTTATATCCAGACCGAGACTCTATCTGCCACACGGCATTTCCAAATGAATCAATTTACCCTGATGCTTGAATTTGAATTCAAACCCACATGTAAGGCCATTTTTTAGACTGTGCGCCTCCACTCTGAGCTTTGACCTGCACAATTATTCAAGGTGGAATGGACTCAAATGGCCCTCTCATGCAAGTGGCACAGGCTCTCTCAGCTCATAGAGGGAATTTCACTTGCAGAGTGTGAAAAGCAAGTAGGGCAGCAGCTGGTGAAAAGAAGAGGATCCAAGCGGAATAAAGAGATCCTGCTCAGGGCCTCGGGGTGGGAGCAGAGCTGCTGCCCTGGAACAGAGGGCCACTATGGGGCCACAGTTGTATAATCCGCTGTACTTAAATTTCTATTCACTAAAACTGCTGAAAATCAGCTGCATCTTGCACAGTTTTAAACGAATTCTGAGGAGTAGGTATCATTGTAGCTGACAAAAGTCACATGCTATTTTTCATATTTTCTGGTAAACATGATAAGAAGAAGAAAACAGCTGGTTTGTTTGCCATGTGTGGGATCATACTGCAGGCTTACTCTAAGCTCTTCAATACATTTAAGTCCAATCCCTTTTTATTTGTGCCTTTTTTTCCCCTTGAACCATTAAAATAACTAAAATTAGTCTTTCTATCCGCTGTTTCATCTCGTTATGAAAACAAAAACACTTCCCAGGGAGACACTTAAAACTAATTTCCTTTCTTAAAGCAATTTTTGCTCATTTTCTGGAAATTAGAGCAGAATTGTGACAACAAAGAAGCCTGTGTTTCTGAGCAAGACTCAAGATTGAAAATAAAAACAAATATACACTATTACATGGTTGAACATGATATATGTTTGAACTATTATTTAGTATGTTTTTCTGTATGCAAGAATAACAAAAAAGTACATTTGAAAATAAGGAACAAGTAAAAATATGCTTTAATATTGCTTATTAAAAAAATGGTTTTTGAAAAACTCTAAAAGTTGAAAAGAGAAATATCTCAATACCCATTAAGAGCCATTTAATCCAAACTTTCTAAAACGTCTGATATCCAGCTGATCGACCAATGTGTTTATAAGTGGAGGTGACAACAGTGATCTCCAGGTGTGGATAATGTGAGGAGACTGAAAGAAAACAAAACTGAAGAAGAGACTGCTTCTGTGAATTTGGGGGAAAGAACAACTAGCAGTGCAGCTGGGAGTATACAAATAAGAACAGGGGAACCTTTGCAGAAAATAGAAAATCAATTTGTTCCTGGAGGAGTTTTATTGTATCTATGTGCCAACAGTAAATGAATGTATGGCAAGCAGTAGTGTCTGCCACTATGTTGGACCTAAACCATCTGTTGTCTTCTCCAACATAATGGCTTCTCAGTCTTTGTACCAAATGTGGGCACAAATAGATTTATTGTTAAGCTGAGCACAACAGTTCTGCCAGATGTAGAAGTTAAGAGTTTTCAGCTGCACTTGCACACAATCAACAGAAGTAGTACAGACAGACTATATCTGTTGATGACGAAACATCCAATTGTGTTGGGGGACAATTGTAGTTGCTATCAGGAGACACAGAATGTACCGCAAATCATGGCAGCCGACTCCTGCAATCACAGCTTAGACAGTTAAAGTCTTGCAGAATCCAACTCTGAAAAGCAGCTGCATACCGGGTGCAGCGATTAGAAAGGAACCTGCTGTGAAAGCTCAAGCTGTAAAACTTCTGGATGCAAAACATTGCCCTCTGTGGCTCGTTTCCAAGGGAACAAAGTGTTACAGTACACCCTCTTAGTAAAATAAGGTCCTGGAACGAAATCAAGAAAGGTGGAAGGGTGATGATGATACGAACTGGCATGGGTGCAAAAGGTGTTTGAGAGAAGAGATTTACAGATGATGAGGTAACTGCTGGTTCATATTTCAAAATGCTGATAGGCCAGAAGGTTGGCACATGAGTAATATTCCTACTTTAAATTATATACAGTATAAAACAATTTATTTTTCTTCAAAGTAGGTTTTGAAAAATGCTAAAGGAGCACATTGCAAAATAAACATGGATTAATTCAAATTTAATTAAAATTAAAATGTAATAAAATATGTTGATATTCCTTATACATCAGGATTTAGTTCTTTCTGACATAGAGATGGTTAAATTTCAAACTTTGGTTGAAATTTATAAACAGAAATTGAAATATAAAGGCAATTTTGTTGTTTGTCTATATATCTGATGATACTTCCATGGTCCACCACGTTTCACTATGGGCATGTTGTCCTTCATATCTCAGACATTTTTGCAACCACACATAAGAAGAAGACAGGCAGCGCTTTCTGTCATGGAAGTCTCCCAAACCAGTTTCTGTCTTGTCTTTTCATAAACGTTGGGAAAATGTGCAGTTTTTGTAATTAAACAATTGCCAAATTTATTGGCAACTGTCCGCATTCTGCTGTGGTATATTTGCAATGCTTACTTTCGTAGCATTTTTTTTAAATCAGCTTTTATATTTTTTACTAATTTTATTGTATTCCAGTACATAAATTGGATCTGTTTGTTTTGGTAAAGCATGTTGAGATGCTATTAGCTGTGAAGTGGCTCCATACAAATAACCTGAATTGCACAGCTGAACTTTATCTTAGATTGATTTGATTTATGGAAATTGTTTTTGCAAGTTAGAAGAGCTCCACAAGACTGAATACTGAAATTAAATCAAAAGGTGCTTTGATAAAATAATGATTCTAAGAATAGTTGAGGTTATTGTGGTGTTTATTTTATTTTACAGTATTTATTCTTCCCATGTAGAAGAGTAGTTGAGTTTTACAGGATATCTGACATCAATGTGAACTGAAGTGAAATGACATGTTCATTTTTCACTGTTCTGTGGAATTATTAGATCCACTTTGTGCTACTAAAATGGTTTAATATTATTTTATACTAAAATCTGACTTACAAGGTCCAATTTATCTATGGGTGTTATTTCCCCAAAATAAAGTAGCAAATTCACAATAGTCATATATGTATCATGATCTAAGTCACCATCATTACGATAATTTATTTTTATTGAGATTTTTTTTCATCATAATGACATTAAAATGTAAACATTTTGTTTCAAGTTCAGATGCCAAGTTTGTAATGGAGTGACATATTTCATGTAAGGATTGCAAATAGTTTTCTTTTTTACATAATCTAATACTTTTTATTCATTCATAGACATTTTTTTAGTTATTCACTTATTTTATGTCTGAGTCTGTGCTTTGATTTATTATACCAGAATCTGAACATTTATCTATGAATTTCTGCTGAAGGATTTTAAACATGAGATCAATTTACTAAAAGGCAAAATGTTATTCCTGTCAGCTTCATACGCTGCTGAATTCCTCCAGCCAATTTGGAGACAATTTATGCCATGAGATCACATCATTACTTGTATGATTTTATTCTTGTTTCTTTGTGTTTCATGGAAAATAACTTGAGAAAATGTTCAGTGCTTATCCAAGATCGCAGAACTAATCTTTGCTTAAATTGTTGCTTCTCGTAGTTTCTTCCATTACAAATCAACACCTTTGTTGTACTGCCTTTATTGTGCTAATACAGATAGTCTGTATTAGCACAGGCTATCTGTGCTAATACAGATAGTATGTGAGTCAGACAAAACTAATTTCTCTTGGAAGTGTGTGGAAATAGGACAGTTATATTTACATATGTAGTACTAAGCATATAACACATTCACAGTGTGCACAGGAAGCACTATAAATGCACTGAGACATTTATAGGTTTTTCTGTGAAAAATCATCAGTATGATGACACTCCATAAGTCACCAGCTGCTCTGCTACAAAGACTAAGACACATCACCGCCACTCTTTTTTTTAAATTCACACCACCTTGGTCCTGGAGCCTGTTGTGTCTTTTTTCCTCCCTTTTATTCTGCACACACCTAATTTAATAAAAGGATTTGAGAAATTTGCTATTTCTCAAGTATGAGGTGGTCTTTCTGGGAAATGTTTGCTTGTGTGTGTGTGTGTTACTAATGGGACAGATGGTTCTTTTCTCGACACTCTCAATGTCCCATGTCTCCCACCGATTGTGTTCTGTTGAGGAAAACAAGCACCCCACAGATATAAAACCTGATGCAATCAAAGAGAGCTTGGTCATCTCACCCTGGGACGCCTGGTAACACAATGAGACAGGCGGAATGGATCATAAAAGAAGAGAGAAAAGGAATATTATCCAGGAAGTGCAATAACTGACCAGGTTTACCGGAACACTGATGCTCATCAGTCAAAAAGATTCCATAAACCAGGCCATTGTTGCTTGCAAAAATATATCTGTATTCAGAAGCTGGCAGTGTGGAAGACATTTCTTTCTCCATCTACCTTGCTTAATTCTTAACAATATTGATATGGTACAATGTTAACATGGTTGGTACAGTCAGATGACTGATAAAGTCTCAAAACCTCCTTACTGTCAAATGTTAGAAAAAATATTAAATAGTTTCAGGTTCCTGATAAAAATAAAAATTTGCAAGTGTCAAGACAGAAAAAAAACCCCTCAAAGATGAACTAAATTAAAGTAAAAAAAAACAAAACATAAATGCTTGTGGAAAAACTGAGCTTATATGATGTGGTAAGATTTGATATTTTGTCAACTTGCAAGTCTAAAACTGCTGAGTAAACTGTTTTAGAAAAATACATCTGCAACAAATCTCTAACCAGTAAATCTGCTATATTCTTAAATGGAGATGAGTCAAGCCACAACCTCTCAAGTACATTGGATTTTCTGTATATTTGATTAAACCTAACTATAAAATAGTTCGTCCTGTGAACAGTTTCAGAAACTAATTACCGGTGGTTCAGAGCAGATGTGACAAAGTGTTGCATCCAGTCCTGGAGAGTTTCTGGAGAGTCACTTTTAGATTCCTACTTTCTCCAACACACCAGAATCAAATGGCTGAATTTCCTCATGAACAGAGAGCTGGTAACAAGCCATGGTTTCATGTGTGTTGGAGAAGGGATGAATCTGAAAGTGAAGGATAGTGGCTCAAGAGGACTGAACTTAACTTGTTATATAATATCACATCAAAATTTATTCCATCAGCTTTAGGTTATGAGAGAGGAAACGGTAGTAAGTGCATAGCTGTTAGTGAATTGCAAGGGCACTTTTGCAATCAGTGTTTAAAGATTGCAACAGAGATTGTCACCGCTATAAAAACATAAGTGATACCCAGGCAATATTTTCTGGACATGGAAATGCGGAAACAGTTTAACTGAAACAGATATTTTATTTTAGATTGAAATGCAATGTGTTGTGGGCTTACTTTCCAACAGATACACATGTACATCCAACACACACATACCGCAAACTATGTGAATACTGTTTTCTGTTGTATGGAATAAGTAGTCACTCAAAAATGAGTGAAAAAGCTGTTTAACATTCAAGAGCAATCACAATCTGACCACACGCCTCTCTTCTCACGTTCTTTGTTACCTCATTTGCTCCCATCACTCATTTGTCCTTACTCTCCCTGCCTCTCAAAGTCAACTTTTTTCCTTTTTCACTGAATTCAAGCCACAAAATGTTGACCTCATGGATGATCTACCATTTCAACCATAGTACAAACAGATAAAATCGGTCTCACATTAAGGTTGAAACAATGTTGAATCTCAATTCCAGTTCTTTGTATTTCCTAAATCTGTTTCTTTTTTTTTTTTTAAATATTCTTTTGCTATTGTCGCTCTTCTTTGATCTAATCTATTTTGCGCAGCTTTGCTTGTGATTCTTTTATCTTTGCGTGTCCTTTATCTTTTCAAACAGATGATTTCATACGTCTCTTTAGCTGCACTTCATGAATGTTGATTATTCATTTTAGGATTCTTGTCACATCACACTTTACCCATTGTAAAGTTATTTGTTTTAAGGAGAAGCTCCTAAGAGAAGCTGGAGCAGAGACATGCAGGCAAGAAAGTAATACGCTTTTTCTCCAGTGATGCAATTATAAAGATAAAGTAATTATATTCCAGACTTGTAGAATCATCAAGTTGAAGTACTGACTGGACATATGCAAAAAATATGCAAAATAGTAGTGAGAATAAAAAGTAACATTAGGTCACAAATATTGTCCTCTAATAAAGTGAGCTGTGGCACACTACACAGTTTGTATTCACAACGCTTTTTAAAATTAAAATAATAAAAATATGAAAAGCTGCTGCAGGCACCTTGAACTTAACAGAGTTGCCATTTTCAACTAAATATTTCAAGTGATCCATGCACAAAAGAGCTTTAAAATAACCTCATTTAAGCTGAAGGTACTTACAAATACATTGTACATAAATATTTTCATTCCCTGCAGCTATGATTAGAGATTGTACAAATACATTTAAATGAGGCCTTAAAAGAAAAAAGTCTTTTCCATACCCGTGGTATTCTTTTTGTCTTTCTGCCTGATTAGAGCAAACTGTCACGACCTCAAGCAGCTCCGGTGTTCCCTCATGAATTGAAGAGCTTCCATTAATTTGTTGAATTCATTCATTTTTCTGTCTTGCCTGCAGGATATTTTCTGTACAGGACTCTGTGATGACTCACAAGGCTGATGAAACTTGGGCTAAGAGTTCATTATAATCAGGAATGTGTGGCCTTGAAGCTGGTGTCTACTCCCAATTCATTGTGAATTTCAGGCTTTCACACATAATAAAGGGGAATTTGACACATGCCACTCACATGACTCAAGATTATGACATGAGAGTTTCAATATATGTTTTCTAATGTCGATCACAGTTGACTATTTCCGTTAGAAAGGTTCCTTATAGGTTACGAAACTCTGTTATTGGAGTGGGAAGACCAAAATATTTGGCACTGACAGGTGGTGACAAGCAGGTTGATGAGATGAGTGCATCAGGACAACGTTAGTGCTGAAGTAGCAAAATCACTGCACAAAGTGAGTCTCTGAGGTGGCTGTTAATTACAATGAGAGCTCAGGTCAGCTCAGACCTGATTTCAAAGAGCAGAAGTAGAAAGTAAGAGAACAGAAGTATATTCTGTTCTTTTGCAGAATTAACAGAGATATGTTCTGTTCTTTTACATTCAGGTAATTTTTTTATGCCTGGATTTCTTATTCTGTCAGTGCAGAGCAGGGGCGATTCTAGGATCTGACCTTTAGGGGTGCTTAGCCCCCAGCAGGGCTAAGGACCAAGAGAAGTTATTTGTTGGTGCATTTTTCTAAACGTCACTGCTTATTTACATACATTCACATAAGAAATTAAATAGTTTTGTCCAACTAAAACTGTTAACAACTACATACAGGTCTGGAAAAAATTAAGAGCCTACTGCAGTCATTATAAGTCGGGGTTTTACTATTTCAGCTCACAGTTCATGAAGTGGGCCTGTTATAGTTTCAGTACAAAACATCTTTTTCTTTGCAAAGAAACAGCCTAACCCTAACATTCTGTGCTGTTCTTTAGTTTTACCTTATTTAAGTGACTCCAGAGAGGTTTGGGAAATTAATTAGGGTGTCGGCTCCTACAGCATGGAATCAGCTCCAGTATGAACTCAAGATGTCGGAAACTATTTCATTGAACTTATTTCGAGCGGTTCTTAAAGATAGGCAACAATCTTCTATGAAACAGTGTCACTGCTTTTAAATTGTTTTATATTTGTGCATATGTATTAATTGGTTTTATTTTGTAACCAGGTTGTTGTGTACTGCAGATTTCTGCCCAGGTCCCTCTTGAAAATGAGATCCAGATCTCAATGGGGTTTACCTGGTTAAATAAAGGAAATTAAATTACAAAACAACACAATAGTCGCTAATCAAACTTGAAAAAAGAGCAACAAGAGTAATTAACAAGGCTAAGTACCAGGATCAACCCATTATTTATCCAAATATTTTGCACATACAACATTTTTTACTTAACAATTACAAAATAATATTCAAATAAATAAGGTCAATGCTGTACACAATTTCTATTCATAAATATTACAAACATAATTCCAAATTAAGTACTGCATTGCCCATTGCAAAAAATCGCTAAGCATAATATTGGGCATTACAAGTTGCCATCTGAATACAGGTGCTGATGATACAAGTCTGCCCCTCATAGCTGGTTAAAATAATCTATATAATGTTCTTCATTATATAGATGACTTCAGTAAAGTCATTGAAAGAACCACTTGTGTCTCCAGAGATTCAGGTTGCAGATTCCTGATCTACCAGATGGAAAATGTGATCCTATCTAAGGCTGTTGTAAACAAATGTTTTAGTAATCTAGTAATCTGTCGATTATTCTTACAATTAATTGAGTAATTGGATAAAACAAACATAGGTAAATCTAACAAAACAGCAGTATTACTATTACATATCAATATCAGTCCAATTTTTCACATTTGAGCTTCCCTAACAATAACTTTTCTCTAGTTTAGAAAAAATAACCTGTAACAATAACAGCTCACTTTCTAAGTTAACCTGAAGAAAAGTTATACAAAAATCTGAAATTACATTCAATTTAATAATAAAGACGCATCCTCACAAATACACTTATAAAAATGTCTATACTCCAGCTTTTGGTTTATGTATTCATCTACAGTCAGTTTAATAGATGAACTCTGACCTTGCCCAGACATTTATAGCTTTGTGTTCAGCAATAATAGTGACGGGATTTAACACCTTTGTTTGTCACACACAGAAACATCTACCAGTTAAGTAACACGACCCAAAACCGGCGACCAGGAGGATATGAAATTTATTTTCCGGTTCGTCCGTAAAGCGACGCATCTAAAGCTCAACCGCCCACCGTGTTCAGTCTATCTGCTCACCTGTATAAATACACCTGCAGCTCTTCCCGCTGGTCGCTCTGAACCAGCAGCTCCAGGAGGAGCATCGCTCCGTCAATTTTAAGGATACTCATTGGTCTCCCAAAAAACCGGACATTATCATGAGTCAATAAAATCCTCCCAGGCTGAACTTGAAAATAGGAACTTATGGTGCTAACACTTAGCTTTCGTTAACAGCTCAGGCGGGAGTGAGAGCTCCGCGCACTGCAAGTAACGACCCGGCCAGAACACGGTGCATTAAATAATAAAACATGACATTGTTCAGCCTGGAATGTGCGTCTTCCTCCTCACGTCTGTATTTTTGCCAGTTTTTGCTTCGAAGGACGGTGGAGAATCGAGTGGTAGTTGCTGGGCTGCGGAGTGTCCGTCTCTAGGCAACCGTGACTCAGCGTCGGTCCGTAACGTTCTGGTCCGTAACGTCCTTTAGCTCCAGCCATGACAATTTAGCTGACCTTAATATTTCCTGTTTTATTTTGGTCATTATTGTTACATTTAGTGTTGATGTGTGTGTGACAGGCGTGTTTATCAGACAATTATGTATCGGTTCAGTACGAGATCTGACATTTAACGTTTTTTTACGGAGGGGTGGTAATTCTATTCAGGGGTGCTGAGGTACAGTATGCCACTGGTGCAGAGCATTTTTCATTCTCCAAATTCATCGCCAATGGGATTTTTTTCTAGAGCCACTTCCAGAACTAAGCAAGCTTCCAGCACTACAGGGTTTATATAATGTTCCAAAGATTTAGCTCTGAAATAAAGACTTGCATGGCTGGCATGTACACTTTGAGCAACAGGCGTGTTGCAGTGTAGTGGGGGCAAAAACCCAAAATTCAAACTGATAAGTGGCAAATGAATAATTTAATGTTGTTTCCTACTGGAAGGATCACAAATATGTTTTGTCTTTTTGTTGAATTGAGATATATGAAGTCTTATATTGTAGCCTAATATTTTTTCTCATTTTATTCCTCATACCTGGAGATCAGTGCACTAAATATTTAATCAAACTGCTTTTTGGCCAGGAGACAGCAACAGAGGTGATTTATTGGACTCACAGTAATGGAACTGTGTCTGTTTCATGGTGGTGCATACATCACGTTTATTTTGGGGTGACGATTACCAGAGGCCCAAAACCGTATAGCTCCAACAAGGAGTTTACACACTTAAAAAAAAAAAGACTCACTCTCATATAGTGAATGATGACTGTAAGAGCGCTGTGTGACAATGAGCTGAGAAAGCTAAAGATGGGCAGGGCAGAGGGAAAAGTTTTTCTCAGGGAGAAGTGGGGAGAACCTGATCCACTGAGCCAGCCGGGAGTGAGTGGTAGACAAGGCTTTCTGAGGGACCGCTCTGGGCATGAGCAGAATAGGAAATGGTTTGGGAGCAAAAAGGGCTGAAGGTGAGCATTACAGGAAGGTAGGTGAACATGCAGACAGGGATACTTCACAAGCACAGGTACAAGGTATACACCAGGGAATAGTGGAGCTCTGGTTTGCGAGTGATAGCTGCCAATTAAAGTGGCAAAGTGTTCTGGCAACACATGAAGGAAAGCTGGGGTGGATACTCTGCTAAAGCTGGTGAGAGAATAATCGTACGGGTGCCTAATGTGAAAAAAGATTTGCACAGGTTCAAAATGGCCTTAAAATGTCTACCGACAGACAGACAGACAGACAGAAGACAGATGTTTCTGTAATGACAAAAACTACGTTGGATTGTTTCATTGTCCTTGAATTTTATTAATAGCGCGACAAAATCTTTAACATTGACAGTGATTAATGTTTTAATTGCTGTACTCATCTTTAAGGTGCCTTGCGAAGGTTTTTATATTTCTTGAACCTTTTCATATTTTATTACGTTAAACTTTGACGTATTTGATTGGGATTTTATGTGACATACCTAGACAAAGTAGTGCATAATTCTAATGAAGAAGAAAAACGATAGAGGACTTCTCAATTAATTTAAGTAAAGAAAAATCTGAAACGTATGTCATCCTTTACTGGTCACCCCAGTCATTACTTTGTCCAACAACTTTCTGTTGCAGTTACAACTGCAGGTCTTTATTTGTGTGTCTTCTAGGTTTCCACATCTTTTTGGGGAAAAAGTTAAATCTCAGTCAGATTAAATAGTCTTGCTGCAGATTTTTAATTGGATTTATCTGACTATGTTTTTATCTAAACCATTTCATTATAGCTCTGAATCTATTCTTAGTGTTGTCACAGATACACCTCTACCCCCTTGCTGTCTTTTGGCTGCTGCTAACAAGTTTTGTAATAAAAGTTGGTGCTGGAATCCAGGGATTCCTTTGTCTTATTAATCATTTTACAAAACAAAATTACATTTTGTATTCATAAAAATACGCAAATAATCTTTTATAACTATTTTTTAATACATTCCTATTTTATGTTTGCGCCTAGTCATACCTGCACAATTATTTTACTACTAACAACCTCAGATAAGCAGGTTTAACCTTCTGCATAATTTTCTCCACGTCTGATCAAATTAAATGAAAGAAAACATAACAGAATAAAACTAGTTCCCCTCTCAAGGTAAAAAATGAGTTCAGAAAAACTTGACAAAATATTAGACAAATGCAAGGACAAATTAATCTATTAGCAAAAGCTTTGAAATGCAGTTGCTTTGTGAAATGAGCAATTCTCAAATATCTTTTGAAATTCCATTTCAAAATGACAATTCCCTCTCCGAACTGTCTGAGTGCAGCCACATCTGTTGGTGTGTTTTCAAGCAGAAATTTTATTGCGTCTTTGCCTTTTTTCTGTCACTGTATCTGTCCAAGGAGACATCACTTTGCAGAAGATGTGACATGAAATTACCCACAATCCCCTCCTGTCCTCCAAACAACTTGGCAGCTTCGCAGCTCCCCTTGAGTTACAGTATAATTTAGGATGGGATTTAGGTGAAATTGCATATGCCTGTGTCTGCAGGGGTGTGTGTGTGTGTGTGTGTGTGTATTGAGTAACCTATTAATTATGTAAGAAAGAGAGAAAATAAAAGAGAGAGGAAGAAAGTTGCTTTTTAACATGAGGAAAACAATGCGGTGTTTAGCATATTCTGACTTTTGGTCAGTTTGCAAGCGCCTCCACTTGAGAGGTGAAATGTATTTTTTATTTTTTTAGGCTCTAATAAAGTTTTTTAGGCCGTTATTTAACAGTGGTTGAACAGGAAATAGGGAGGAGAGAGAAGGAAATGACATGCAGCAGATTCCCAAAACCTATAAGTAACATCCTAAATAAAACATCATTTGCAGTTTTATTGTAAAATTGGTTAAAAAAATCACTGGATTAGGTATTTCTTAGCCCCTTTTCTTCTCTTTTATACAAGCAGAAAACACATAAGCTCAACAACACAAAAGCTTTATATTTATTAATCTAAGAATTGATTTCT
>CAEGAG010084169.1:0-44514 GCA_903067065.1 Brachyrhaphis terrabensis | reverse complement strand
ACCCCGCCTCTCGCCCGGAACGCAGCTGGAGAGGCACCAGCACCTCCCGACCCCACAAGGGATAAGGGTGCAAGAAAATGGATGGATGGATGGATGGATTTTATTGTGATCCATAGAGGGACCCAGAATATATTTACGAACCACTGATCTAGTTAAAGAAAAAGAGGAAACAGCTGCTTGTTTCATCATTTTTAATGTAAATGAAGAGAAATATCAGAGCAGAAGAAATCCATCGAGTGCAGCAACACTGAAACTCTCCTTAAAGACAGAAACAGAAAAAAATGTTTGATTTTGTTCTCCTAAGCTTTATTCATAAACTTCTTTTTTTTTTTGCAGAAACAAATCAGGAAGTAAGAGGAGAAAAAAAATTAGAGGATTTAGGTGAGAAACTGAGTTAAATTATATTTATTGTAAAGCATCAAGTTTAATTTATTTAAACTATTTTATATTCTACAATGACTGTAACTACTGACTGTTTTTTTTCTTCAGTAGTTCTGCAGGATGAAGAAACTGTGAGAACCTTCAACAGAAAAGAAGGAGAAAACATCACAGTTACATGTAAATTTGGTTACACAGGAAATCCGAGGTTCTTCTGTAAGGGAAGATGTGAAGGAGAAAATATTCTCATTAAAACAACTAAAGACATATATCAGAATGGCAGATTCAGCATCAGATATGAAGAAAGAGGTATTACCAAATCTGATTTTCTGCATGTGAGCATCACTGATCTGAAACCGTCAGACTCAGGATGGTACCGGTGTCGCTCAAATGAGACCTGGTTTGGAACTCTATATGCTGATTTTAATCTTGTTGTGACTGAAGGTGAGTTTTCTGGTTTACATATTTAGCTCAGATTTTCAACAGATTAACTTTAAAAGACCAACATGTTTAAACTGTGACTCATGAAGACAAACATCCAACATCAGAATATAAATTTATCCTAAGTTGTTGTGATTCTGTTTCATTCTCACATCTTCAGATTCTTCAAAACCAAAATCGACTCCAAGACCTTTTATAAGATCAACTTTTCACCCTGCAGCTTCAACAACAACAACAACAACAACAACAACAACAACAACAACAACTCAGAGTTTCTCTCCTTCTCCATCTGAAACCATCAAACTCTCTGAGAAACAGGCTGCAGCTTCAGGTTCATCATCTCTTCATGTTTATTAGACGTTAATTCGATGATTTGGATCAGAGACTCAGATTGTTGTACGAATCAATTCTTACAACAGATACGAATTGATTCAAATTTAGTAAAACAGTGAAAAATGTCTGGGAGTTTAGTGTTGAATTATGTTTGAATCAAAGGCTGAGAAACAGAAATAAACCAGATGTTGGACACAAAGAATAAAATCTTTACAGATCTATAAGAAGCTGTAGTTTACTGGACAGAGACAAGAACAAAACGTTGAATGGATAAAAAAACAATAAAACATGAAGAATCTGATCAGTGAAACTCATTAAACACATAATGTTTGTCCTGTGACTTAAATACACAAAATCTTGTCTTTTATGAGCAGCTTATGAAGGAGGAACATTAATGCACATGGCCTGTTTAACTGGAAAATGTTTGTGTAATAAACTAAACAATCTTAACTATTAACATCCTGCAGATCTGCTGCTTTATGTGGGTCTGGGTCTGGTCCTCCTCATCGTCCTGTTAGCGACGGCTCTGCTGATTTACTGCCGGAGGAAAAACTTCAGTCAACAGAAAGGTGAGTTAGAACAAACACTGCTGTTTTTCAACCAGCAAAAAATAAAAAAAGTGTCATACACTGAAACCAACTATACCTGTCTACACATATTGTTAATTGTAATAATATTACAATTAACAAAATTAACAAAAATTACACTAGTATGCCCAAATATCTCTCATGCAAGTAGTTGCATAGGAATCTCTAAAATATAAATCTTTTTATGACCTCATTAGTTGCTCAAAGTGGTTTTGTCTGAACAATATTAATTAATCCTTTGGCTCTGCATTTTATATAAATTTGAGCAACATGTCATCAGAAATTCAGAGGTTTCAAAAGGATGTTGTTCCACCGTTTGCTCCGACTCATGTCGTCTGCCTCTTCTTGTCTCAAACTGTTCGTTTCCTCTTCATGTGAACATATTGTGTGATTAGTCTGAATTTCATGTCTGCGTTTATTTAAGCAGAAAATAATGCTGCTAAACTCCTAGAAGCACCTGAGGACTGAAGATCCAAACACCTGATTTATTTTATAGAAATATTCATGTTAGAATGGCCTAGTTAAAGTCCAGACCTAAGTCAATCAATCAATCAATCAAGTTTATTTGTAAATCACATTTCAGCAGCAAGGCAGTTCAAAGTGCTTTAGATAAAAACACAAAATTATGAGGTTACAGAGAAAACACTCTATAGTCAACAATTGAACGAACATTACATTTTGGTGATCGCCTTCGCCAAAATCAATACTGTTGATCAATATCAATGTTTCATTTATTATGGATCAAAAGCAACTCCATACAGCTGGCTTTTTAGTCTTAATTTAAAGAAACTCAGTGTTTCATCTGTTTTGCTGAATCTCTGGCAAAACTTAATAATTACTGTTCCCATACATAAAATAAGCAAATATTTCAGTCTGCAGGTTTGCAAATCTGGATCCCACGATATTGACTTTATTCGTTACTTACAGTTTTATAATGTTGCTTTAAATCAGATAATTTCCCGTTTTGTTTTTCAGGTCCTCCTGTGAAAATAGATCCTACTGACTTCACAACGGTAAGTCAGAGTAAAAACGTCTGCAGCGTCGTTCTAATCCTGCAGCAGTCAGTTTGTAAAACCTGCTGCTTGATCCAATTTAAACTCTTGGTTCTGCAGATCAACACAGTTTATGAGGAGATCAGAGAAAAGGACAGAGAGAACAAACCTCCTGCTGGGGAAATATCTTCAGTTTACGTTTACGTCCAACCCAACAAACCAAACGCAGCTGAAAGCAACGAAATATACAGCCTGGCCAGCAAACCGCAGGGTCAAGTAAGTGGGACTGTAGAACGACAGTAATAGTAATATTAATAATAATAATTTACACTCTGATTAGGCAGACTGGAGGTATTATATTTCATTCAGATTAAGCTAAAAATACAAATTCACACATCTAGTGTTACTATGGGGAAACTCTGAGCTCTAAGTGCTTTATTTTATGTTCCATTTCTTCAGATCATTGTAAAACATTTTATATTTTTGCTCAAAATTCTGCAAATAATGTTCAATTTCTCAGGTAGATTTAATTCATAAGATAAAGAACGTTTTTAACATCAGTTTTTTGTCCCAGTTGCAGAAGCTATGGGAAGCAACTCCAATATTCCATGATGCAGCGAATAGATTTGCAAGTGAAATGAAAAGATTTGCAAATTAGTTTCTAGCATGTCATAACAAAATCGGTTTTACTTTCTTTGGAGCAAGCACAATATCATCTTTGTCAGAATTTTATTCAGAAAGGATTTAATTTCATCTAAAGTTTTTAAACCATCTGTTGTGTTTGTAGTGAATCTTTTTCAAGTCTGGGTTGCACTTTAACTTCTTAAAGTTATGATATCCTTGCAAGCTTGTAGAAAACAGACCAATTTATCCATGATGTCAGATTTTAATTCCTGCTGCTCCCACATGGTTATTCAAATCCTCAGAGAACAGTAAATGCATTTTTACTCTGCTTTGGTTAAGTAAATGTAATTTCCTTGTTTTGTTTCCCCATTTTGCAAAAACCTGCTGGGAAGGTTGTTAAATCTTTACATCCTTGCAGCCATTTATAAAGTCATAATTTGGTGTTTTTGTCAAGAATGTTTGAAATAAAATCCAGCAAGCAGAAAGAAACAGTAATACGACACAACATGTCAGTAATTTATGCATAAAATCAGCAGAATGTACAGTGCAATATTTCAGGTCTCGTCTGTCTCTTCTATGTTAGTAAATTACACTTAGAAATAATTTATAGTGGATCACAAATCCATAAGTACTTGAGATACACTAAAAAAACTCAGACAAATGCCTACTTTAATATTTCAAGCACCAAATATACTTTTATATGCATTAATATGCAAAGTACAAAATATAAGAAAATGCCAATTAATAGCATATAAAGTAGCATTGTGTGTAGGCATTTCAACTATAGCTGTTTTTTCTATTGAATATTTTGGACATAATCTACAAAAAAATCTGCAGATACATAATTTACCGCAAAAAAACCTTGAGTCATATTCTACAGAACAATCCACAAAAGTACAGAATTTGAGTTCAGTCTGCAAATACTAAACTGTATGTACCTAAAATCATACTGGCTAAACTCTTTAGTTAATAATTACATATTTAATTATTTTATATTCTGCTTGTAGAAGCATTCCAATACATAAATGTACAAACTTTTCTCTTTGTTTGGTTCCAGACTAAAGAGGAAGACGTAGAGTACTCTGAAGTGCAGCTGCCAAACGTTGCTGCCGGATCGAATGGCGGCCATCTTGCTGCTTCAGATGACGTCACCTACTCAGAACCTCGGTTAGCCACGACCTCTGGTAGCCATGGCAACGGATCACCTCCTCTTTATTCCACTGTTACTTTACAAAACTAGATCTGCTGTGGATCTGCTGTTTGTTTTTCCTGAGAGAAAACTCAAACTCATTGGCTCTATAATTAGCTTTGAGCCAAATGTCACTAAAACTGTAAATTGTATTAATTTGCTTTTGTAGGACACATGCTAACCTGTTGTACTGGACTTTAAAATCCATGTAATATGGACTCAGAAACAGTGACAAGGTCAAAATCAGTCCACTTGGTGATTTTTTAGAGTTTACTATAAATGCATAAAAAACTGGATGATCAGTTCAATGTTTCCGTTTAATACAGCAGTTTTTGTTTTTCACTTTCTGTTAACTGAGATCACCAAAACAAATAAATATTATCTGTGATGGTGGTTATAATAACTGTAATTTAGTTGCACTCTGTAAAATGCATGCATAAAATAATGTAACCTCAAGGTTATTGTTTAAATAAATGAGGGCAGAATTTAAAAACTAAAACTGTTCTTCACTTTGTGGTGGAAACGCACACAAGAGGAACTGAAACAACGCTTCTACACCAGCAGCTCAAACAGTGGTGAAGAAGAAATATCTTTTTAGAAAAGATATTTCTGCTTCAGTCACCACATGAAGGTGTGGTGATTGAAATAGGATTACTAATGTAGCCCAATATTAAACATTATTAATGTTTGCTTTGTTAGAAAAGTCTTCACTTTGACATCAGCTTAAGGGTTTGTGTTTCATCAGATGTGAGTCTGGATACTAGACAGCATGTGGTTTATGGAAAATTGTTCTTTTTCTCAACAAGGAACAGTTGCAGGTTCTGCTTTTAATCAACCAGCATTTAAAACTATTTCTAATATTAGTGAACAATAGTTTCACTTCTGCTTCAGAAGTACAACCTATAATAATAGTTTCTGATCAAATCAACAAACCCATGCGAACATTAAACACGATTGACAAATGAAGTATAATCATACGGCTGAAAATAGTTAGTAAAAATATATGGCTGCAAATAAGATTCCCATTAGTTGTTCATGGAGATCTGATAAAGCACTGAATCTGTGCTGAAGTGAAGTAATTCCCTAAAAACCAAACACCAGTGATGCATTGTTTGACCTTTGACCTACATAATGTTGCAGTCGTTTATGTCACACATGTACAAGTTTGTCGACATGGATGAAAAATATTTCTGTAATTACATGCATCTGTTTACATGTGAAACAAAAAACAAACGTTTTACAAGAGAATATGAACAGAAATTGATGACTGTTAGTAATATTTAATAAATATGGGGTATTGCTGTTGTTTCCTTTGTGCAGTTTGTTTTGGTGTTTGGCTGTTTTATGTTACACATGTATAAAATAAAAACTATTTTCACAGAGGATGCATTAATTATTTTGGTCAATATGGAAATAAATAAAATAATATTAATCATTATATTTGCAGATTCCATTATTTTTACTTAATCACTTCCCTTTTTAAATGAATAATCCACTAGAATGTAAAATGCTTTAATAATTTTGATTTGTAGTTTCACTTCAACTGAAAAAAATGAAGCTCCTACAAATCTACTGTTCATCAAAGAGTTTTGTTAATAATTGTTTTAATCAGATGGCATTACTGGGACCATTTCCCACCCTCATTTATTCCATCTATTAAACTAGAGATCAGGCCAAAATGTGGGCTCAGACCTGAACCTTAAAACGCATAAAGATGGTTACAAAGTCGGCCTCCATCAACTGAAGAACATTTCCAGGAATAGAGGACTGATGTCTCAGCAAGTCCTAGAGAAATTCATCCATGTTGTATTTATTACTGCAACATTGTCTTTACAGGTCTGAATTAAAAACAAAACACGCTGCTGCTGGTGTTCTGACTAAAACCAGGAAGATAGAGCACATCACCTCAGTTTTAAAATCCTTCCACTGGCTCCCTGTGGCTCAGAGAATAGACTTTAAAATACTTTTGTTAGTTTATAAATCACTGACTGGCTTATAACCAATATGTATTAAAGATCTGCTGCTGTTGCCTTCTGATCAGATTTGGTGCTGCAGCGACCAACACCATCTCTACATCAGTGTTCTTTAATTGTGAATGTAAACAGTAAGAAACATGGATAAAACTCAGATTCATTGGATACTCCAACAGTCTGGTTTTTTTTGGGGGGGTGTTGTCAATGACATCATTTTGTAATTGTTTGATAAAAAATAAAACCCAAAACTGAAAAACAGTATTTTGCTGAGATGATAAAATCTGGAACAAAAGGGACAATAAGAAGCAGTAAATTTAAATATTTTAATGAAAATAAATTTGACATTAAACATTTGCATTTTTTAACAGTATATGGTCTCCATGTTTTGCAAAACAAATTAGAAAACCAAAGTGTCCTGCAGAGAAAACCGCACTCACTTCCACTGCAGCAGCTGTTCCCACTGACTGACTAAATGTGTTTCACTGAAACTGGCAGCTGAAAATAAAACACTGCAACAACTTTCACTCGTGTGATATTGTTGTTGAAATAAACTACATAAAAACAACTTATGAAAACAGAGAAACAGAAGACAAACACTTGATAAATATTTCCCTTTGCAGTGTTTCAGTGCTGGAAGAAGAATCAAAAATAAACTAAATACAACAAATGAGGCTGTGGCACAACATAGGAAAGAATTAAGGTCAGCTGAGAAAATAAAACTTCTCTAATGTAGAGAAAACGACTGCAGCCTTTATGGCCATAACTAGAGATTTTTGTTTACTTTATAACAGAAAATGGTCGTTTTTGTTGCCTGAAGGAAAACAAAAGGTTAAAAATAGTGTTTGCTAACCCGATTCAGCAAAATAACCATTTAAATGGCGGCTGAAGTGTTTTTCTTAATCAAATACCTTCTGTATGAAGCTCATTTATTTCCTTAATTGATTAAAAATGTCTCTGCTGTCCAGTATGTGAGCAGACTGCAGATTATTCAGCACTTTTAGCTGGAGCAGGAGAGGAAACCTGATCATGTTTTTAATTTTTTATTTGCAACCCATGACAGCATAAAGATGGATGTTAGTAAAATGTAACAGGGTCAGGCTAAAAAAAATAAAATCAATCAGCCTGCTGAAACTGATGGTGGAGCTGCAGAAACCTCCAGCTTAGACAAGAAAAAAGGAAACATTTGGTCTGTAGAGGATTGTTTGGTCTAGCTTCTAGTGCAAACATCTTAGGAAATTTGAAATAAGACAAAACTAACTTACAAGTAACTTTTCAGCAAGATGTAGGATTTTGTTTTAAGTCAATAATTTCCTAATATTGATTTAAAAGGTACTTGTTACATTGGCAGATTATTTAACTTGTAACAATATATATTTCCCTGTTACAAGAGAAATCATTTGCCAAGAACTATAAATTATTGACGTAAAATAAGCCCCTGTATCTTGCTGAAAAGTTACTTAGTTTTATTTTATTCCAAGTGTGCCAAGATATTTGCACTAGAAACTACACAAAAATACTTTGTGTTTTTGCAGTACAGGAAGCGTCTCTCCTGCTCCAACAAACGGTTACAGATGAACCCAAACACATTTTCTTTAACACAAAACAGAAAAAACACGAGTGGAAGAACATGGACGTCAGTCTAACAACGTAAAATCAGAATCAGAATCAGTCATTTTCAGCTACGTATATCAGCTGGCACATGATTCTCCTTTATCTGACGGATTATTAGCCATAAATACGTTTCTGTGACACAGTTCATTCAAAACATCCAAGGTTACAATAAAGATTGTTCACATGTAGAAAAATATTATTACTTAGTGACAAAATAAAGACTGAGGTGAGGCTAAAAAGGCAAAGTGCAAAAATAACCGAGGCTCAGCAGGAAGTGCTGTGCGACAGGACTTCCCCAACTTCCACCAACGAAAGAATGCCCAATTTAGAAGCTCAATGAACCGATTTAATGTTGCAGTTTGAAGGAAGAAAAGAACAGCTGCACACATCCTAACAGAAACCTCGGTTTGGTTACAGATTCATCCCTTTAAGGTACAATAAAAACAATAAATAAAGAGTTCAAGAGTGAGTTCATTATTGCTTTTCTGCCAACACGAAGGTTGGAGTTTGTTTAGTGATGTTTCACAGAATGAGGATGTTTGCCCCCACAGACAGTTCCTTCCCTTAAACGGGACGTTTAGCACGACGCTTGTTCCTGTTTCACCGTCTCAAATATCCATTTTAACTCACTTATCAGAGATAACCATTAGCAACACAAACACTACAGATGTTTCTGGACAGCGGACACAAGAGGGCAGCGTTTCTCATGCTGGAAGATGTTCAGAGCGGAAGAAACGTTTTCTGATCACAGCGTCTGCCGGTACAGCAGGAGGACAGATTACAGGACAGGAAGACGACTGAATCAGCTCTGCTTTGCATGAAATCACCACACAAAGGCACTTAGACATCCAAACATCACAGCTGGAGCTTCTGACTGCAGCTCAGTGTGAACAGAAAGGTGGATGACGCTTTCAGGCGCTACCAGAAACACCTTCAGTCTGTGAATAAACACGATCACAGCACAGAGGAGACGACAATCCTGAAACCTTCCAGGAAGTCTTCCTAATTATCCTCCATTGATCTGGCAGCAGCTGATCAGATTATTTAGAGTGCAATAAAATGATTGTCAAATGCTCAGTAATCATGGCGACACGTTTAAACTCTCCTTTTAACCGTTTTAAAAGTTCCTTAATTCTCCTCTTAGCGATTTGATGCAGTTTATTTTTTACATGTTTGACAAAGGTTGTAATTCGGTAGATTTATGTCTGTGTTTAAAAAAATTTAAATTTTAAGTCAATTCAGCGATGTTTTTCTGTATCAGATCACTATCGGCCGATACTAAACTTCAGATATCGGTATTGGAAGTGAAAAACATGGATCGGTGCATCTCTACTAAATAACAGAAATTATTGTGATAAAAACTCAAATTCTTCTTGGTGCAGGAAATTACAACTTTGTACATTGTTCATTTTGTCAACATCTGTCTCACTGCCTGTGTTATATGCGTGTTGAGGAATTTAATAAACTATATATATATATTTTTTTAATTATGATGAAATTTTAAGCCAGTATCACCCATTCTTAATACAGTGACACATGTTCAAGCATAATTTAACTGAAAAGATGCTCATTAAAATCACTAAATTAATCGACATTGGTCTATACTTACCTTAAGGTATTTATTGCTATTTTATAGTTTTTATTTATTGATTACTGTTAAGATGTTTCAGTGAATTCAGGTACTAGAAAAATTAAGTTCATTTTAAGTTATTTAAATTAATTTAGGGAGAAATATGTCTTTCTTATCGCTCAGAAGAGTTACTAACATGTCAAAGAAACGCTTTTTAAATTTTTACAACTGTGTGTAAAAATGTAAGGATCAAACTGGGAGTTTCCTGGTAGGAACTGGATCTAAAATGACTGGTTTATACTGGGAACAGTAACTTCTTAGGCCTCAGTATTTCTCTGATAAACCGACCTATGATGATTCGTTTGCTGATGTCACAGTGTGTCGTAACTTTGGTGTTCCCCTCTCAGGTTTTTATTGTGCGCCACCCAGACGCCTCTGAGCAAGGCATCATGAGGATCACAGTGTAGGTGGTGGAAGGTGCTGGGAGTCTCCGGGTGGAAGACGGAGCAGCAGACTGCCGCTGTGCCGCTGAGCCAAGCGCCGCTACACCTGCTGCATCAGCCGCCTGTAATGAGGCAACACTTTACTTTCAGGGAGGTAGAGCGCCATCTCCAGGGCAACCAGGATGATGAACTCAAACGAAATCAGCTCCTTCCTGCTGATCCTGAAGCGCTCCTCCAACTTCTGCAGAGACAACAAATCTCAATTCAGTGGTTTGACTTTTAAGAATCAGTTAAAGTTTAGATAGTTTTTTGTAAACCTTCATTCAATCTAGTTCTGCTAACCTTGTGGACTGGCTGCAATCAGCAGTCCGATCATTCGATTATTCACACACCTGCTATAAACTTATTGCATCTCTGGCAGTGCTGTTTACATTATATACATGTATAATAGGATACATTTATTGGCCAACTGATTTATCGACCAGTTGATTTCTGGGCGCTGATTTCCTTAATTTTGGGGGATCATGATCTGCTGATACTTACATGTGAAGCCCATCTTATCCCATAATCTTATCTTCATCAGCAAAGGTTTAAGAATCAGCCTCTGTCCTCTTCTGCTCTACAGTGAGAGGTTTGACTGACAGACTGACCCACCAGGTCAGGTCTGCATGTTTACAGTTAACAATATTCACTCCACTGTTGCCGGTACCGGTACTGGACTGATTCTGAGCCTTCAAGTGATTTTAACAGAAGTTTCACAGAACTTAGAAGTTGATGTAAAAAATAATGTTTGTTTTAGCCACAAAATGATTATGCTCAGCAGCAAACAACATATCCAAAATACCTCAGAAATATACAGCGCCAACCATGAGAATCAACTCATTTAAAGTTTAAACTCAGTTTCACACAAAGACCCTAGCATAAATGTTTGGCTGTTGAACTGGACCGTTCCAGGTTGCTATCAAGCTAATTTTCTATTAGCAGCTTTTTACATTATATTACCAAAGCACATTAAAACAAACCTTTATCTCAGCTTTTATTTTCTATTCTTCCTCTTTCTTTTCTCCTTCCCTGAAGGATAAGTCCTTTTTTGAGACATTGCTTTGCTTACTTAACTTCTGACTGGAGCTTTGGACGTTTGGATGCAGCTCATGTTACCGCGAAGCGTGCGTTACCTACCGCGGTCACCAGGGGTCCCCGAGAGCAATACATTTTTTTCTTTTTATCAATAAAATAATGATTTCTACATACATCATCAAATATATATTATTGTAAAAACAAACCACTTCATAGTGAAATTGTGTGTTTTTGATATTATAATGACAGAAATTATTACAAAAAATAAAAAATCAGCTCCACTGAGAGCACCTTAGTGGCCCTGGGGCTTATGCCTTGGGCTGGCCCTGATTAGAAATACAAAGAAAGATTAAAATAACCAAATAATTTAAATAAAACATTTAAAACTTTTGTTTTAAAACAGACAGAAAGCTAATGTTTTAAATGTTTTTTAAATAAAATATTTTAAACATTAGAAGTTTGTTTTTTTGGACCAACATTCTTTGGGAATTTTAAATATTTTTGGAAAGAAATTCAGTCCTTTTCCTTTAATATTTTTCTTTTCCATATATATCTAAACCTATAAAGAGTTAAACTCAATTTCTGTACATTTCCAGTTTCCAATTACTCGATGTCACATGTTTTATCCTTTTTTCGTCCAGACATTTAATAAAAACAAATAAAATCAAAACAAAAAATGTTACAGAAACATTGGTAGGTAACATTTTAGCAGCAAAATTAAGATACTTTTTAGCTTTCTGTTTCAAATTTCTGTGCTTACACCATCAGAGAGGAACTGTGGCAGACAGGCTAATTGTGTGTGAACTTTGTGTTGTGTTTTTGTAGACAAGTCTTGTGGCTTGTTGAGTAAAGAGAAGTGTACAAAACACAGTTTTAAATATGAGGAAATCATCCCCTGGGACGAGAAGATAAGAGAAGTTTTGGGTAAATTTGCATCACTAGGCTCCGCAGAGTCACTTCTCACAGTAAGAGAAAGAACCATGAATTTCTCTAGTACTAGATAGAGAATCACAAAGAGTTTATTTTAGCTAAAACCTGCAGAGGAAGGGGCATTTTTAGAGTACTTTCCATCTAGTTTCCAGTTAAAGCTAGATAAAAACTAAACTAAATTATAAGAGTTTGTTTTAAGCAAATAATTCCTTAATATTAATAAAAAGAGACTAGTTCCACTTACAATAAAACATTTTTCCCCATGTGAAATAATCTACTGGTAGTACTTTATCATCAATATAAAAAAAATATTTACTTAAAACAAGTTCCTATATTTTGCTGAAATGTT
This sequence comes from Brachyrhaphis terrabensis, assembly GCA_903067065.1. NCBI lineage: Eukaryota > Metazoa > Chordata > Actinopteri > Cyprinodontiformes > Poeciliidae > Brachyrhaphis > Brachyrhaphis terrabensis. Next base: position 32,017 of record CAEGAG010084169.1, on the reverse strand, counting down.
AGTTTCCAGCTAGTTAAAGTGCACTAAGATATTTGCACATAAATATGTGTGTCTTGCAGTGCTCTGAGGAAAAGAAGCTGCTCAAGCTAAAGTTTTTAAATTAATCACCGCCAGCTGATGGGTGAACCGAGTTCAGAGTTCAGATTCTGCATCTCAGTGATCCAGTCTGATTTTTTTCCAATTGTTCAGGTGGAACAATCATATAAACATGAGCAACCTGATCCGACTCGCAGGCGGGAGTCACCGCCATGACAACCTCTTCGTGTGGATGTGTGGGTGGGCGCGTGTGTGTGTGTGTGTGACTCACATCTATGAGGTGTTTGACCTCCTGCTTCTTTAGGTCGCTGCTAATCTTAGCAGCTAAAAGGATGCAGGCAGCCGACACCAACTTCCTGTAAAACAACAGCAACATGTCAGGTAGTTGATCAGGCGTCTGCAGGGGCAGCCATGTTGGTTTCTGTCACTTTAAATCATGGATGTACAACTTGATCTTATTGATTAATCAAATTAGATAATTTAATCTTTGGAAAATCTGGATGTTCCACCAAAGCACTCCTCGGGTTCCCATAGTTCAAATGATGTCAGCACACCCAGGGCAGCCATCTTGTTTGACAAGCAACTTTTACAGCTTCTATTTATTTGCACTTTAAATTCAGGTAAACTCTTTGATGGAATATTAGGGCCAGTCTACGATATCTTTAAAAAATTACAAGAAAAAAGTTGTAATATTCTGAGAATAAAGTAATAACTTCATGAGAACTCCAACATAAAAAATAAAAGCATTAAATGAGGAATGTTGAGCATCTTGTGAAGTTATTCTTTGACACCAGTTTTACAGATAAATATTTATAAACAGACATACTTCATCTTTTAACTCATCAGTGTCAGAATAGCAGCAGGACTTTGAAATGATTGAGTAAACATTTGATTGAGTCTAATTTGAAGAACGAACCAAACAAACTGAGGTGGTCACGTCAGATCCTGATAACTCTGGAAGCTTTTTCCCTCCAAATAAAACAGGTTGTTGTTGTTTTGTTTATTTTTTTTCACATCATTTTAAGGTTTTTTTTCTGAATCCTTTTTCTGTAAGTATAATGACTATATTTCAGAGTTAAACAAATATTCTTGTAGCTTTAGCCTAGAGAAGAAAGAAAGAAAAAAAAAAAACAACAACAATTGATTAAAATTGAAAATTGGATCCAATATGACAAAATCTGAGATTTTATTCTTATGTCATATCAACCCAGCTTTACTCCTTAACATGTCAAAATTCTGCAGAAACCCTCTAATGAACCAAGAAAATCACTGAAACATGCAGGATACCGGCCCTGGAAAACTGATTTATTTGCTCCGAATGATTAACAGAATATACATAATTACATTTTTAATGTTTTATGGGACAGAGACGCTAAAGTTTTGCTCTGGTTTTAAGGGGCAACAATTAACACTGCAAATAATTATATCATTTCAGAGATAATCAGTGAGGCACAGCTGGTTGTCAGAGATATAATTAATGTAGCAGCTTGTTTTTTTAATCCTAATAACAAATAAACCACAAGAGGGCGCAAGTGTTCCAGCAGAACAGAGATGAGTGCCCAAAAAAAAAAAAAGAGATTTTACTCACTTAAAAGTAACACTACTTCAACATGTTTTTAGTAAAGTAGAAGTAAAAAGTATCCATCCAAGAAATGACTCAAGAGTAAAAAAGTATTTGGAAAAAATGACAACTCAAGTTATGAATAACTGATCAAATTATCATCAATCATTTAATATTTTAAAATGACCTCAGATGGGCTTAAATATAAAGATATGTGGAAATGTTGTTATTTTAAAGATCAAAACGAAACTAATTCATATAAATAACATAATTACAAAATAAAGCAAACAAAAAATTTCCTAAATCTGTTCCTTCCGATATAAAATTTATAAAAACGTAATAAAAACTGCAGGTGTGTGTCTGTATCTTGGTTAAAACTTTTCTGTTTTTCATTCAGTGAACCTACTTACAGTTGGTAGAGTATCCAGAAATATTTACTCACATAAAAGCAGCAATACTTCATAATAAAATCACTCAAGTAAAAGTACAGTGTAGTAAAAATACTCCTAAAAGTGCATTTTTCCCAAAAAGTTACTCAAGTAAATGTAACTTAATAAATGTAACTAGTTATTACCCAGCTCTGCAGCAGAGGAAATGACTTCAAGGCAGAAACAGAGGAGTTCAAAAACATTAATAAACAAAAGGAAGAATATGAAACAAAAGGTTTGAATTTACCTGTTCTGTTTGTTGAGTCGACCCTGCAGCACCAGCTTCTCAAAATATACAAACGCCATGGCAACGGTGAGGGGCTGCAGGCCGAAGTCTTCCCCGACGAGCCTCATCTCTCTCTTCAGGCTGGAAAGAACATCCAGGACGGTCAGAGATGATTTACAGAATAAAATACACACGTTTAAGTGTTTATATTTCACACTTTACCTGCGGATTTTACTGAGGGTGAGCTTGATGTGGGGAAACTTCTCCTTAAAAGTCTCGTTCATGCCTTTCTTCAGATCGGACGGTTTGACGTACTCGATAACGGTCGTCTGAGAAAGAAAGAAAATTAATCTAATGAGGGAAAAAAATGCGTAAACAGAGGAAAGATGATCTCTGGATGGAGTGTAAGCAGAGGTATAGAACAGTCAAACAACTGCAAGAGAATGTAAACAATGAGAGGAGTAAATATTTCTCTCATTATGCCAGGATTACCCAGATTATTTTACAGGAAAATTGGAAATGAATGTTCACAGAAACATTCAGGACAATGTGGAAATCTCAAACTTCACAATAATCCTCTCCATGACGCCATCTGTTCATGATTTTATTTCGCTTTAGAGAAGGTCATTGTGCTCCATCTTTTGCATGACTGAAATATGTGTTAATTTCCACACATAAGTTGCTCCGGAGTATAAGTCGCACCCCCGGCCAAACTATGAAAAAAACTGCGACTTATAGTCCGGAAAATACGGTAAATGCTCAGCAATAAAATAAAGATACAATATTTTAATGAAAGAAAGTGACAACTTTATCCTCTTAATGTGATGCATGTCACAGATGGCACTAATCTTTGAGAACAGGATGTTTTTGAGCCTTTTACATTTACATAAATATTTCTGCATATATACATCTTTTTCTCTAAATGAATAAAGAATGCCTGATTTAAGGACAAATAATGCTAATGCAGAGAGATGTCATCTGTTCACATAAAGCTCCTTTGTGAGGGATTTATAAAAAAGATGAACAACATGAACACATCTGGCAAATTTAAAATATGTCCATTGGTTTAATTAATTAGCTTTATTATGTTTTCTGCTGTGCAGAAATCAATGGGAATCATTTGATGCAGATGTGAGGCCTGTAGTGAATGCAGAGTGATCACCACTCTTCCTGCTGCTCTGATTTTAGTTAAATATTTATCATAAGATGATTTTTCTCCTTCCATGCAGCGACTGGGGGAAAACAAAGCTGTAATACAATCAGAGCTTGATTTACAGCCATCAACTGTACAGTACATCAACATGCTGGTGATGCCTTTATGCACGCTAACTGCAACATATCAGTTGTTATCAATGTTTTCCTCATATCAGTTTGTGTGATACGACACAAAGAAAAACATGAGAGGTTGTTGGCCTTCTGCATATCGCTAAAGATTTCCCTCACATGGGAACAGAAATGGCAATAAAATATGTTTTTTCTCTCCAGCTGATTATGGGGCAGCTGTTACACTGAAAAACATTGAGGGATCTGGTTGTAAATGTTGAGCTGACCCTATTATAATCCATATATTTGTACATCCTCTTGTGTCTAATCACTACTGGTGCAAAGTGCAGAAACTGATAAAGAAGCTAACATATTTTCTAGACTATAAGTTGGAAAATATAGTTTTGTAGCTCTTATAGTCCAGAGCTACTTATAAATGTTTTCTTCACTCTTCATAGCACATTTTTGCAACTTATATTCCCAGGGTTTTTGAAGAATTCACCAACTCAAAGTTAAGACTTCTTAAGACCCTTCTGAATGTAATTTAAGACCTACATCTCCACAGAAATGTGCACATTTCATCCAGCCAACCAGCAATAAATTTGTACTTACCCATGATAAATAAATAGTAAGTTAGCAAGGGTATGTTAGCAGTGAGTTACCAGTAGTCTACCTGTCTAGATGGCTAGTTATTTCCCTAGCTAGTTAGCTAGTAGGGGTAGGTTACCAGTGAGTGAGTCTAAGAAAGCAATGAAGACGTCTGAGTGCGACTCAAACTTTTGCCTGACAGAAAAATCTCGCAAGAAAAAATAAATAAAAATCGTTCTGTCAAGACAAAACTTAAGACCTGTGATTAACATATTAAAATTTACCTTTTTTTAATTAGACTTTTTAAGGATGTAACCCAAGTCTGGAAAGTACTGTAAATTTTTTTCTAAAACAAGTTTTTGTAATTTTCTGAATAAATCCATACATTGAAAAAAATAAAAATAAAAATCAGCTTCAGTTTTCTCTTAGTCCTTCCCTCAAGCTTCCATGTCAGCTTCATCCTACGTTCCCTCTGCCTGTTATAGACAGCAATGAATGAAGGTAAGCTTCCTTAATTAGTCCTTAAAACTGTGTTTATTCAAATGTCAGTAAAAGTGTAACGGTATGCCATGATGTTTCCACAGATTAGGCATAATTTAAAGGTGGTAAAATAATCCCACACATCTTGGGTTGCTCTCAGGTGAGTGTCAGAGCAACCCACCTCACATTAATCTTCTCAGAGGAGTTAAGCAGCATGTGTGTGGCGGGGGGGGTGCGTGTTTGTGTTTCTATACATTTAATTCATCTCTAGAGAGGGATCAAACTAAGCCACAGCCTCCAGGATAATTCTACCGATGTAAAGGAGGTGATGGCTCTACATTTTCATCTTTTCTTCAGGTTTTTTTTAATTCAACTGCTAATTTACCCCACTTTTCAAAATTAGAAAAATCAGGAGTCCAGCTTTGTCGTAATTAACTCCAGTATTTATTCCACTTTTAGAAATCAATTTATGACGCAGCATTGTTATAAAGAGCTATCTGATATTCCTAATTAGGAACTGCAGTAAGCCAACGCAGAGCTGAAAGTAAAACGGAAACCCAGCAGTGAATGTCTGGACTGGACTGGATTGGTACAAGCCCAATATTGTCTCATATTTTTTGGAGATGCAGTGTTTTTATTTTGCTTGAAGGCTTTTAAAAGTTCATTAGAAATGAGTTAATGTTTAAAATGATATTACTATTGTTGTTTTGACACCACTTTTAAATAATATAATGATAATGGTATAACAATGCAAGCATACCCTTTCAAATATCAATACAATTTAATTTCTAACTAATATTTATATTTAATTTTATGGAAGACATTCTAAAAATCCAAAATATATCAACAAAACAACCAAGACAACAAATAAAATCAATTATGAAGTCTGTGTAAAGAAAATAGTTTTTCAAAAAAGGACTAGCTCAGACAAAGCACCAGACTGGAGACTTTCATCATCCAGTTTTTGGTAGAAAGAGATTGGTTTATTAATCATTTAAACCAATTAATTGCTTTATTGCTTCTGCTCAACAGTCCAGAAATTACAGTAACTGTGCATGAATCAAAGCTTTTAGTCCAGTAAAGTACCGTCAGATAATAGTTGTTAGAAATGATGCAATATAAATAAACTGAATTCAATAAATAAGCACAGATAACTCAACTATCTCAACTTGAATTAAAAAAACATATATATAAAAAAAAAACTGGTTGCCAGTGGGCGGCTGCTGGTCTCCCTGATGGTGGTGAGGATAAACCACAACCCACCAACGAGGTGTTTAGTGATGAGCTGGAGCAAATCTGATACACAGAGGCTTCAAACCTCAACTTAAAGGGCTTAAAGGATCTACTGCTGAAGTCTTGGAGCCGCCCGGCAGGTCAGAATGGCGTTGGCGTCACACTGAGAGCTCAGAGCATGTTAGTCTGAGGTCGGCTCAGAGGCTGCAGCCACACACAGCTGCCCCACCATCAAAGCTCGGAATATCTGGACTATTCCTCTCACTTTATACACATTCACACAGCCTTAGATTGAGTAAGATAGATTTTTCATAAACTATCAGCGCACAGAAAGCATCAATCATCTAAAGGTGTCAAGCGATGGGATGTGGAACGACGAGACCAACTGATGTTTCCAAAACAAAAATATGAATACGCCTTATAAATAACACGGACAGCGTTTGAATGCGGCAGCGGTGTGAATTCCTACCATGTAGGAGGCGAAGATCAGCACCCGTTTATGTTTCCCACAAGGCCACTGGGGGTCACTGAGGAGGTTGGGGTCGTATTCTGACACGTCTTCCAAACCTGAACCAAAACAGAATCAGACAAGTTAAAAAACAAACAAACTGTTAGTAATTAATCTCTTTCTGTATCCATGGGTCAAGAAAGATGCCATTCTGTTTTCAAAATTGGAAAAACTGGAGAATCTGCCCTAATCTGCATTAAGAAAACAACTAATTACTTTTTTTAGAAATTGATTATTATGATGAATAATCGATTATTCGGATGAAAAAAATGAGCAAATTCTGCAGATTTTTCATTGAAACACTTCAGCTTTTATACAATATCAGAAATACATTTAAAGATGCAAGAAACCAAATAATGTAATTAATTTTTAAAATAAGAACATGTTATTGCCTAAAATGCTATAACAACATTCATTTAGTGAACGCTTAAATCATTTGTAGCAAAGGATGCGTCTACAGCTAGAAAATACTTAATAATTGGATAATAAAAGATGCTTAATAGGAGCTTTATTTCCCACAGAATTTGAACCAGGTGAAGTTAAAAGTGACACTTGAGGAGTTCTGGGTAAAACATTTTTTACAAAGGGTTTTTTATCATAAATGCAAACTTTATATATTTTTGTACTGTTTTGGTTTAGTTATTGCTCTCAATCCGTTGTTCTTTCATCAATTGACCTGTTTTGATTCTGTATCCTCCAGTTAATGATTAACCAACTACTAAATGAGTTGACAATTATTTCAATAATCGATTAATCGTTTCAGCCCTTCAGTGCATGGAATTATAGACTCTCTAATATCCCAAGACATTTTTGTTTAAAGAGCTAACCTCCTTGTTAGAATAATGAAACCATGTGACCTCTGGGCCTTTTAAAGTGATAACGATCCAACATGTACGACCAAATCAACAATGAAATGATTCATAAGAGTCAAGTTCACAATTCCTCCAATCCCCAAACCTAAATCCTACAGAAAACCTGCTGGGTTCAGCACATTTACAACAAATATGACAATAATTCTGTTATTTCTTAACATTTTTCCTGCTATATATTAAACATACTTAAATTAACAATTATTTTAATAATTTTGCAGGTGGAACAACAGAAGAACTTATTTTTTAAACATCTTTCCAGAGGGAGGACTCTGCACACAAACTGTTGCTACACCAAGAAGAACAATAAGATCAATAAACGGCCATTTTCTTTATGTACTAGCTAAACAATCTTGTTTTTGTATTAACTATATGCTGCTCAACCTGCAGAGAGGTCACATGATGCAGATGTTAGCCGACCTTCTGATGAGCTCGGTTATTGCAGCTGGGCCTCTAAACAGATAGAAACTGAAGACAGAGGGAGGTTCTATAATTTTCTGACATCTTTAACTTTATATGTAAACTGAGATGTAAGAGGATGAAATATCACATCACAGGAAAACTAAAAATACCATCCTTATATCAGTGTGCATGCTAACACAAATTGGAGTTTCCTCAACCCGCACACACACAGCTGTGTTATATTAAAACAATCCTCTGCGTGTGTGTGTGTGTGTTTACAGATAAAGGATGTGACATATGTTTGAGATATACTCTGACCCAAACTCCAGCACAGCTGTTTGGTGTCCCTCCCTCCATCCTGTATTTGTTTTCACTTCCTCCAGTGGCGTCCTTCATCTGTCTTTGTGTTTTTGCCTTCCTGCCCCTCTGGCTTTACTTCCTGGATTCCCTTTTTATATCTAAAACCATATAATTTACATCTGAAATTAGAGTCATTAAATGTCCTGATGCATGTCAATCTAGAGATTTTCAAATTAAAAACTAAAATATCAAAATCAGTGGTCCGCATGGAGCAAGACAAATGTTTTCTGGAGAAATGTTTTATGATCTCATGAGACAAATACTGATTTATTTGACCAAAAAGTTATTGCAATAAATGATAATATTGTTGTTTAAAGACCATTTTCAAGTAATGTAATGTAATAGTATAATAATGCAAGAACACATTCTCAAAGATCAATAACCTTGGACACTGGAAGTGGAAGACATTTTAAATATCCAAAACAGACAAAAACAACAGAAACAACATAGAAAATGAAAAAATGTAGAATCATTATCCTTTAGATAGAGCCAGTCTGACATCAAGAAGCAGGGTGAGAAATCTCAAAATCTGACACATTATGTGCAAAACATCTTGGTAAATTAAAGCCCAGATGAGAAATACAGTCAGTGACATCTATCAGAGTTGAAATGGTTAAAAAGTTATGTCTAAGACCTCAGTGAACCACAGTCAGAGCCATTCTGCTCAAATGGAGGAAACATGAAACAGCGGTGCCCTTTCCCAGGAGAGGTCGGACTCCCGAAGTCCTGACTCATACTGGAGGTCACGAAACGACCCAGAACAACATCTAAAGCTCTGCAGGCCTCATTTGTCTCTGATGAGGACATTATTCATAATTTAACAGTAAGAAAGGCAAAAAATGGCATCTATGTTCATAATTTAACAATAAGAAAGGCAAAAAACAGCATCTATGAGATCTAAGGAAAAAAAACGACTGCTGACTACAAAACAACAAAAAAAAACAAAAACAAAGATGCATCTCAAGTTTGCCAAAAAAACATCTTTATGATCCCAGGACTTTTGGGAAAATTTTCAGTGGACCAATGACAAACAGAAGTTTCCATTACATCGGAGGTAAAACAAACAGCATTTTAGGAAAAAGTACTAAAGGTTGACAGTTAAACAGATCCTGATCTCAAGCTGAAAATCCTACTCTTCAAATCTGAGATAACACTCAAACTAAAACCAAGTTGGATTATTAAGCAGGACAATCCACCTCTAATCCCTCCACATCAATGTAAAACAAACTTCTCCAGCTGCTGAAAATGTTTCAGGTTTGTCACAACGTTTTTCACTAAGAGCCAGATTGATTTGATTTCCTCTTAATCAAGAAAACTATCATTTGAAAAAGTTTGCCTTTGTCTGATAATAAAATCTGTTTGTAATAAAATCTGTTTGATGATCTGAAAAATGTTTGATGATTTCTTGATGAACTGAAAAATTAAAGTGTGACAAATTGACTGCAAACTGACTTGCACTGAGCTTGATCAGCCTTGCAACACAGCAAACAAACACTAGAGGGCGTTGAGGAGGATAGATGATGTAATAAAAGTCAGGTAATGTTAGCAGGTGATTGAAAACATGATTTGGTACACACACTTTAAGGAGCTGCTGAGAACTTGACAGAAAAAGTAAACATTTTTCTACCAACACTAGAGTGCAGAAAACATTCATTAGGGGAGAAAATAGATATTCACCAAAGTTGCTTCAACTGTTCTGCACTAATCTCATCAATAATCAGCTTTGATTTCCAAAGACATTCAGAAATATCTGGGCTGAAAACATGGACTGTGGTCAGACGGAGTAGAAATACTGATTTTCTTTTTCCCCAAAAGACAGAAGATAAAAAAAGACAGTTAGACTAATTTCAGCAACAGGTCCCTGCAGTCGGTCCCTATGCTGGGGTTTCATCGTTTCCTCTGGGAAAGCTCAGATCCACTTCTGTAGCTGCAGCATTAATGCAGATAAACTGGAGTAGCATACACTGCACCAAATCCTTCTATGCATTTTGCAGAAAGACAATAAAAAAACACCACCTAACCCAGAAGTCCTCCAAAATTTGGATAAAAATGGCACAATTAGAACCAATTAATCTTTTAAATATAACAAATGTAAGTTTTAGCCATTTTTTCATTTTCTTAATGGAATAACCGCATTGAATTTACATAACAGAAATAAAAAAAAAAGTGCCAGTAATATTTTTTTACCTAAGTTTCTCGTCATCAAGTTGGAAACTATGTGCTTTTATTTTCTTCACTTTGCAGCAATAGCACAGATGAAAATATATCAATACTGGTTTCGTTAAAGTTTTCTGTTTTTCCAGTATTTTAAAACCTATAATGAGAAAAACGAATTGTGGTTCCTTGAATAAAACAACAAAAGTAAATATTTATTAAAACAATTCAAGTTGTCTTTTTTAAAAAGGTTGTGTAAAATGTGTGCAGATTGTTTTTTCAGCTGGACTGAAGGCAAAAAGTGAATAAAGAAAATCACCTTGAGACCTGCTCTGCTGAAATAATGGGACAAAATAACACCTGGAAAACTTCATCTCTTTGGTTCATTAATACCAAAAGCTACAATTTGATTTATAAAGCACTTTAAAACAACACCGTTGGTTCATTAATACCAAAAGCTACAATTTGATTTATAAAGCACTTTAAAACAACACCGTTGGTTCATTAATACCAAAAGCTACAATTTTATTTATAAAGCACTTTAAAACAACACTGTTGGTTCATTAATACCAAAAGCTACAATTTGATTTATAAAGCACTTTAAAACAACACCGTTGGCCAAAGTGCTTACACTAAAACAAATAAAACAAGCATAAAAACAAAATAATTAAGAGATTAACGCCATCACCTCAAGCTGAGTGAAAAACCAAAAGAAAAAAACATTTAAGGAATATTTAAAATAGTGAAAGTCTCTGAAAGTCAAAGTTAATATAAAATAAAAGTTTTTATGTGTTAATTTGCTCTTTAAGAATTTTAATCATTAACTTAGTTTTATACAAATAAAATATTCAGAATCCAAAAATCACTGATGATGTTTCAGAATTTGTTCCTAACTTATTTTTGCATTACATTTGCATTGTGGTGTGTGTTCGTTACCCAGATCCAGTCCCACGGTGCTGCTCAGGCGGCTGGGCGGGTGGCTCCTGCCTGGGATGCTGTGTGTGCTCCTGGACATGGGGATCTGCAGCGACAGGTCACTGGCTGATGACCGCTTGCACCTCACCAGAGCGTTGGTGGGATACAGGAACTGGGCGTAGGACACCGACTGACGGGGCAAGAAAGTAAATGAATGGATCTGACAGCAGATGACTTCAAGTTAGAAAAGAAAAGAGGAGAGACTTACCCTCCCATAAGAGTCCAGCTGGAAACCCTCGAGTCCCGGCAGCATCTCTAGGGTGGTAGAAATGTTCCCAGAGGAGTGTCTCCTCCTGGGGTGGTTTAATGTGGGGTCACTAAGCACAAAAAGAGGCAGGGAACTGAAACAAATGCAGCCGACAGCATAACAGAGTTCCTGTATATATACAGTCTCAAATTTCTAGATTTTATAATGAAAAAATTACTTTGGATTTTCTTTTTTTCTGTAAATACTTTGTGTATAAGCAGTGAAGCAAAAGGTGGCTATGCACTGCAACAGTGCACTAGAGGGGGCGCAAAAACGATGTGGGAATATTTTTTTTTCTAGTCAGCATTTTATGTACTTAACCGCTGTTTGTGTATGAAAATATCAATAACAGAGAAAAGCACTGATTAGGCGCCCCTCCCCTCGGTAACTCGGGCAGCGGCCCTTCGAGAAGCGCTGAGGCGCGTTATTTTCCTTTTAAATTTGAATTGTTGTAACGCTTCGACAACAGGGAGCTAAAGATGGGGCAGCAGAAAAAAAACCTCCGGGGCACAAAACAGAAAAGGGGATAAAGATGTAAAAGAGACGTAGAAAAGCTTATCACAGTGGTTGAAAGACAGAAGGTAAGTTATGTCAGTGTATCGACAAGAGAGTTGCAAATATTCAGGTTAGCTTAAGCTAGCCTAAAATGACAGTTGGTTGTTGTTGTTTCCGCCCCTATTGAACCAAAACGGGACGCGATTTATTCCGTATTGCTATAAATGTCTGATAAACACACACCTGTCACACACATCTCAACAATAAGTGTAATAATAATGACCAAAAAAAACACGGGACATATTAACGTCAGCTAAATTGTCATTGCGGGACCTAAATAGGACCCTCCCAAACCTCACGAACTGACGCTGTTGTCACGGTTACTTAGATACGGACACTGCGCAGCCGCAGTGAGCTGCTATCAACCAACGTCTTTTAAAAATGTCCACCGATATCACACCGTCCTTAAAACCTCTGGCAGAAATACAGACGTCAGTGGGAAGACGCGCATTCCAGGCTAAACAATTACAGGGCCATTAAAAAAATGTGTCGGCGATATTCAGTGGCGCCCAGTGGGTTGTTACATATCAGACAGAATGGGTCAGGAGAGGAACCGCGGACCCGTCAGAACCAGAAGAATCTAAAGAACCAGACATCAGTCTCTTCATCCCTCAGTCATTTTCTGAGACCGAAAAATAGTATGAATGGCAATTTAAAGAACAAATCATACACATAGAACAGATTAATAAATAAATTAATAAAGATTGTGAAGAGAAAGGGTTTATTTTTTTCAACATTACAAACGTTTGTTAGGATTGTGAAGGAAAACGTTGAAATATTTTATAAATACAGTGTTTTGTGGTCAATATTATTTCACCATTTTATTAATGTGGGTTACCAGTTTGGATCAGGCTTCCTATCAAGCTATAAGAACGATAGAAAACATGCTAACAAAATGCCTCAGGCCTCAATTCTCCTCAGTTTAAAACATTTTTCATGTCGTTTGTAGATCTTGTTTATATATGCGGAGATCTTTAAAAGATCGGGTTCCAAGACGTAAACATGTATATTCGCATTCACTTTCCACCCATTTCCATTTTCTGACTGATTCAGTTTGGGTTGTGCAGAATAGCTGCAGCTTTCTGCAGAGACAAATACGTGACAGTTTTATAGCATCTAGCTGGTGGAGACAAACCCCAAATGACTTGCAGCACTCAGAAGGTCTTTTTAATCTCTAAGCCATTTTGAAAACCATGACCAATGTTTGATGCATCTTCTTAGGTCTACCACATCCAATTTCAGTTTGTCATTAGTAAAAGTGAAAAATTTCATGGCACATGACTCATTCTGCAAGGAACTGAGAAACATAAAGCTAGAGTTTGTAGGATTTAAGACAACAAGCTAGGAAATGTAAATAGATTGCACATTAGAGCATCTAAAAACAAAAGTGGGACGTGTTTGTGCCTGAAAGGTCACAGAAACCACGGCGCTGAATCCTTTCAGTTCCAGATCTCAGCCGCAGCTACTTGATAAAATGTGAGGTTTGAGCTCGTTTCCTCTGCGGGTGAAACAGAAAAAAAAAAAATGAAAGCATCTCATCTGCCTCAACCACTGTGTGTGTGTGTTCAAACCATTTCCACGTATGCATATGTGTGTGTGGGCAGTAGTAAGGTTATGATAATTATCAGGTTGTTTTTCTGTTGTTCTGCAGTATAAAAAGACGTGATGGCGTGCAAAAGATATCAACCTGAAACAAAGTGTATGAAGATTAGAATGAAGTTTACCTCCTATGCATTTGTATCTCAGCGTTTGTGTAAGAACTAAGTGGTATCTTTGAGGATGTTTATGTGTGATTATATCGCTGTGTTTGCGTCAGTCATCAGGGAGATCCAAGGTTAACCCAGATGGCTTCATGTCAGCTTTCCAAACTGCTTTCTCTCTCATTTTCCTTTGTCTTGAAGTAGGAAATGACATCTTCCAGTTTATCTCCTCCTGTGGCCGGCTTTCTTTCTCTTCTTGAACCATTTGTCCCCGTCCCAGTCCTGCAATCTGCTGAGATTGATACTGAATGAAGTGTGTTGATTACCTGAGGTAGAAGCTCTCTCCGTACGGCAGGATAGAGAAGGCAGCACAGAGAGACCTCTTCGCACAGATGAGCACGATCCTGAAATGCAGAAAAGTCCAAACCCAAACCGGTTAACATCTGTCCGCTGGGTTCCATTTATAAGAGCAGAACCGAGGCTCGGCTGGGCTGCAGGATCTCAGGGGAGCAGCGGCCGTCGTTATCTCACAAAAACACACACAGACAATCAACTCTGAAGCACAGCTGTGACTCAAAAACGCTGAGATGGGAAGCTCTCAGCAAACACCATGAAGCGTCTGAAAACTGAAATAGTATTTATTTATTTTACTCACTTTCTGGACATATTTACATGGTAAATTTATCCGCCCATCCATGTTAGTAACTGCAACACTTGGGTAATGTAATATTTTAATATTATGAAGAGAAATGTGGCAACTAGTCATAAAGATTACTGAGCATGCAATAAGCAAAATATTAAATATGGGGCAAGAACAAAAATTATTGTATCCTAAAAATCTAAACATATTCCAATTATTGTTATTGGCTAATACAACAAATTATTAATTAAAACCCATTATAAGCTTTTTAAGAGGATGGTAAATATGTTTAATACCTTGAATCTGGTCATTTTTATATTTTCTGTACCAAAGAAAGGGGGAATCCTTTGGGTCAAGTTGTGTTTCAACCTGTTTCTTTTTTGTTCCACACAACAGTAAAATCTCTTCTGGATATTTAAATATTTTTTAATATTATCCCAGTTTTTACTCACTTCTGATAGTTTTTAGGTCTCCTTCACAAAGACTCTCTCAAACATTAGAATGTTTCACAAAAAAAAAAAAAATCATCCTAATTGTTTGGCACATTACAGCTGTGCTTTGTTAGCATCATAATCTCATTTTAAAGTTGTGCACATCTGTGCTCTTCACAGTCTGCTAATTTTTGGAATAAATATGTGTTGTTTGGGGAAACAAGGGACGTTTCTGCACCTCCACCATCAGTTTCAGCCTTAATGTTGAAGAGGATAAACTGTCAGGACAAGATCAGTGGATGTTTCTATATAAACTAGAGATTGCTTTCAGATCCATTCATCTGAAAACCTGCTTTTCATAAAACACTTTCAGCTGATTAGATTGATACGCTGAAGCTGTTTCTTTATAATTTGAGTTCCAAATCTTATAAAATGAAATAAAATTAGAAATCTTTAAAAATAGGAGTGGGCGATATGAACATAAAGTTTGATCAAAATATTTTGTGGTACCACTGTGATAATGATAAAAGTGTTGATAAGAACTATTTATTACTTATTTTTTAGGTAATTGTATGGCTGCTGGTCACGCAGCAATCACAGCCCCACAAACACACACTGCTCTTGAAAAACATTCTTATTTGTTTTTCAAATTTGTTTTTCTTTAAGACACCAGTCACATAAAAAAATGCTGTTTTTATCACTAAACTGCACACATATTTTCAATCGTACTGATATTTATTGATACTTTTATTGAAAAAGGAGCAAATAGTAAAACTAACAATCCAGACAGTTTTGGGAGGCTTCAAACATTATTGAGATTTATCGTCAGAACGAGAAATTAAAATTCTAATTATGATAAGAAATTTATCAGAGTAAATGATCAACAATATGATAAATGCACACCCCTACTTAAAAATCAATTCATTTTGTGTGTTTTTTTTTAAAGAAGAAAGCTGCTGTTCTTGCATCTTTACCTTTGATGTGTTAACTATGACGTCTTATGAGTGCTCCGTCTGGAGCGTGGGTGTGTGTATGTGTGTGTGTGTTTTTAAAGCATCTCCTCCAGAGGTCAAACCCCTGAGGAGCGCCGCTCTGGAGAAACGTGTTTACACTCCAACACTCACAATTAAGACAAGTGTGTGAAAACACAAAACACATGCTAATCTGTTTTCAATATGAAGCCTTTGGACAACTTCATATTTACTGACCTTGTGTTTCTCTGAAACAGAGGCCAGTATCGGAGTGACGCAAAACGATGAGGATGTCCACGAAATTACAAGCAGCCTGTTTTAAAACTGCTAAAGCGAAGCAGATGCTACGCTAAAACGCAGCCAGATCAGCTCTGAAGTTAATCAGAACGCTGGCAGAGAGAGCAGCAAATCTGCTGAAGTGGTTACATAAACTGGATTTAACGATATTCACAAATTAAACAGAGATTTAAAAGAAACCTTGGCTAATATGACATGCATGGCTTTATGAGATTAGTGATGACATTGGCTCTATGGATAAGGGATTAAAAAAAGAAAAGATGCTTTTGTTTTCAGATTTTCAGGCTTTTTTTTATCTCAAAGTGGACCTTCGACAAGGTCGCCCAGCTTGTCTTTGATGATCAGTGGGAAAGTCAAGAACAGGAAGTCACCAGGCAGAGGAGAGGAAACAGTGGACCAATCACAACATGGCTGCTGCAGTCAGAACCCAGCTGGGGAGACCCCAAGTTCACCGAGCTGTTAGGACACATTTCATAACATTCAGTGGCATTATTGCATAACTAACCTCATAACAGAATTGGTGACCTGGAGGTTCAAAATTAAAACACAAGACTGGGACTGGGCGATAAACTGAAATTTAACACCAAAATTTATGACAAAGATCGACGTAATTTTGCTCATGTCGGTATTTTGGGTGTTTTAAAAAAGGAGTAAATTACACAGATCTTTCAATTAGACAAGAAAGTATTGCTTTATTTTGTCAAATCATTTCTAAAACAAGCTGACCTGCAGAAACAGGAACCAAAGTGGCAGCAAATCAAGTTGGAGGAAACTGAAAAATGAAATTGCAACAAAACGGAGATTTAATGAAGGGATTTTTTAGCTCAAAAAATAAAATCAGATCAGGAAGAAACAGAAAGTACTGATCTCTCAATTCAACGCAGCATTCTGCTGAGCTTTGTCTTTATTCTGGCTCCATTTAAACATTCTGTAACCATTACTCACTAAAGGTTAAAGAGAAGCACAATAAAGAGCTAATGGGGGTTTTCCGTTTGCCAGACTGAGTTTCTGTATCATGTTTAAGAAACTCAAGGAGGGTGCAATCAAAGAGCAACTAGACTCTGAAAAACATCCAGAGGAAAACAAACTTTTGTCACAAATGAAATGTTTTTGTTGACTGATGTGGGTTTATTAACACTTTTCCTTCTGTACAAAACATTTGAGATAAAGATTCATTTATTTAAGGATGTTTTGATCCTCAAAAGTTTTATGACGGGCTGGGCATTAATTGTAATGTTTATCATTTATTGTGATAAATTTCCTAGAAGAATTCAGATTTATCGTTACAATGTTTAATTCCAGTTAATAATGATAATCTTGGCTGAACTACAATCATGTCTCAATGCTCCCAGCTGGACCTGTTTTCCAACAATCATTTCTCACTCTGATAAATTGTCCTCAGCTCTCTTGATGCCCAGGTTTAACTCATGCTCTCTGCAGGAAGGACGAGAATAGAAGTGAACACTTCAGATTGACAAAGTCCAGGCTTCCCCAGCAGTGCCACGCTTCCTCCTGTTGTCTATGTCAGTGAAAATTAAAGAAAATACAACCTTTATTTGAGTATAGTTATTATATGATGAAAATACACACCAGGAAATTATCTCCTGACCCAAAGACAACTTGTTTTCATCTTTTACCACCGTTTTATTTATAATTCACGTCATAATCTGCTCTAGAAAAGATTTTCTTGTTCATTACAAGAGAAGGTTGACAGTGGAGATACTTATTTCCAAACACACTTTTAATGTTTGTTGATGAAAAGCTCAAATTTGTCTTATCAAATTCCATTTAAAGTCAATGGAAATTTCAAAAAACAATACAGAAAAGGCTTTTTCTTGGCATCACTACCAAATAATTAGACCTGAACAGTGGGGAGAACCACTAACTAAAAAGTCAGCTGTGCTAACTCTAAAGCACTAATCATGCTAACTCTAAAGCACTAATCATAAATATTAGACATAGGATTTAGAATATGCTAATGCTAAAGCGGTAACTTCAATCTAAATTATATCTGCCCATGTAACGCTGTGAGCGCTTGAAAACCGACGTCGAAAATGTCTGCTTTTTTACATTTAATCTCGGCCAATAAAGTTTTTAGGGAGTTTGATTCTCTGCTATCTGCAACCATGAAAGACAGCAACCATCAAGCACCAATTTAATTTTGACATCATGATTAATATGTTGAACAATCGATAACCAAAACTTCAACTCAAATGTAAAACTTTATTCAACTCAAAGTTTTAAAAACAGTCGGGTAAATTAGTGCTTTAGAATTTATCTAGAAAATTTAAGTTAGAGGAAGCTTAGTGCGGTAAATATTTTCAAAGTTAGCAAAGGCGCTAAACAAAAAAATTAGCTCCGCTCTTAGCGCATTAGCAGAAGTGTGCTCACCACTGTAGATAGCAGTGATTGATATATTAGGCTGTAAAGTTTTAGAGTGTTAATTCCTGAAATCAGTGCTGTTAGTTTATCAATTAGGGACCTTCCATGTATTTCATTACAACCTTTTAAAATATATTTTTTAGTGTTTCTTAAACACACCATCTCAGACAGAAATATTTCACCCTGAGCTGCAATGCTAAAAGCAGCAGTCTGTTTCAGTTTATAACTGCACTAAAAATACTTTTTAAAGATATTTTTGTCCTCTCTCCATACAGAGACAGGAAATGACTCGACTGTTCTGCCTCCTGTAGCTTCTGGTAGCCTATAAGGTAGCTTTTCTTAGAGTGTTTTTATACTCAGGATGGTCTGGTCTGTATGTCTGAGTAGCAGCGCAGATTATCCCACGGCTTGATTATACTCAGCAGGACAGGAAAACAAGAACATGAGCCTGAAGCTGTTTGACAAGCGTCTAATTTACACCTTCACAATAAAAGCCTTAAGGCATGTACTCTGCACTCTGAACATCAAGACTCATTTTTAGATTTGAGACATAATAACTGAGATTTTCTAACAAGTTAAATCTTGCATCTGTATATTTCCATAAATGCTTCACAGGTGCCAGTCCACTGTCAGTGACTCACTGCTGGAAATGTGGAGCTCAGCGGGGTTAAAAACAAATGCCAGATGTCCAAGAGCAGATCTGGATTTCTGCCGTTTCAACATAATTTTCTTTGGAGTCGCAGTGAGTGATTAGTCCTGACAATAACACTTGTGCATGCACGCTAAAATGCTTCCTACTAGTGTTTGTTGCAGCCTTCGTGTCTCTTCTGTTTAAGCTGCACAGATATTTAGAGAGCTGGAGTGTCAGCCAGCTGGCCTGACCTTCCTTTCTATTGTTGTTCTTCAGTAACTTCAAACGGTGTGAACAGGAAGGCTTAGCATGCTGCAACACCTGGATGTACACTTGGCTGCAGCAATGGAACAATGTTGGCTAAAATTAAGCTTATACTTTCAAACTTGATCAAGGACAAGGAGAAACATAGGAAGCATATTAGGGCCATTATTAAAATAAAAAAAATGAGTACATTTCTCCCAAAAAATTTAGAAATTTTGAGTTTAATCTCAGAAATTTTCTAGAAAATCGTAGAAATTTCTGAGTTTCAAAAGCTGATTTTTTTTCCCCTTTAGAAACGAGACATTTTCTAGAAGATTTATGTGATTAATTTGAAAATGGCTGAGTTTATGCTAGTAAATTTCTTGAAACTCAGAAATTTCCAAGTTTTTAATAAAAAATGTCTGAAATTAATCTCAGAATTTCCACATTTTTTGGCAGAAATGTACTCTTTTTCTTTTAATAATGGCCCTAATATGCTTTCATATGTTTCTCATTGTCCTTGATCAAGTTTGAAAGTTGCAAGTTTTTTGAGTTTCTTTTAGCATTTTTTTTACTTTTGAATTGTCTTGTTTTACCTAGAAAATTTCTGTGATTAATCAGAAAATTTCTGAGTTTCTTCTAGCAAATTTCCACTTTGAAACTCATAAATTTCAAAAAAATTTTCTAGAAAATTTCTGAGATAAATATCAATTTCTGTGTTTTTTGGCGGATATTTACTCTTTTTTTCTATCTACACTCACCCTGAAGCAGAAAAGTGAACTGTGACATACAGAAAAACTGGATCAGACTTTGTTTTTACACAGGTTTTCTATGATCAATAGATTAAAGGTGCAGAACAATAAAATGTTTCCGTTTGCGTCCCACCTGCTGCCTCTGGTGTCGTACTGCTTCATGTTTTTAATGAAGTGGATCTTCTTAGCTTGTCGGGGTCTCGGAGAACCACCAGAGAGGTTCCGAGTTCTGCAGACAGAAGAAACATAAATATTAATGAGAGGAGTTTACTTGTACTTCAGAAAATCATCCGTACGTCCAACCAGAAGGCACTATGAGACTCCATCTTATTTGACTTTGAATAAACAATATTTGAAGTAATTACAGTGCAGTAAATATTGATGTTTAAGATGCGGAAACAGCTGGTGTGTGTGTGCTGAAGGTCAGGTTGCGTTGCTGTGTTGACCTTATGGATTTAAAAACGACAGACCTCACCATGAAAGCAGGCCAAGGAGCTCAGCACAATGACATCACAGCTCTTACATAACACTGACATCAGCATTAGTTTGTCTCGCCCACATGACACCTGCACTTGGGCGCAGCAAGCATGCGAAATTTCAGAAAATACACAAAACATGTCTAATCCACAGCTCTAACACACTGACGACAACAAGAGTCATCGCAAAAGATTTCATCATTTTAAAATGAACATGTTTTCATATCTGCACAGACTTTCTCATTTGGTGGACGATAATGGATGATATTTGAAAGCAGTAAGTTACCTGTCCAGGTAAATGTAACGCATGTTAAATCATAGAAGAACCTCCACTTTAAACAGCAGTCATCATCAGTGGATATGAAAATTTGGGCCAATATTGATACACAATATTAATATTATAGTGATTGATAGCAGATGTTTATCAATATTTATATTTTACTACCCTTTCAACATCATAAAAACTGATAACACTACTAACATTGCATCTCTCCTCCAGTTTAACATGACCAGCCTCCTCCACTCCTTGAACATGAACACAAACAGTAACAAGATGGACACAAACATTAATTATACATATCAGCCCAGTGTTATTTCTGGTACCAGAACCAATGTGTTAAAAGAAAATAACTAACATCAGCTGATACCAATGTTAATGCTGATATATATTTTATATAATAAAAAATATATAAAATGTTATAGAATAATGCAAATAAACTAGAGAGATTGAGGCTTTATCCACATGTTCCATGCTCCATGTTTAGCAACACCTTACAGGTCTGAGGGAGTAAAAATTATCAATATACAGCCCTGAAAAAAATTAAAAGACCACTTAAAAAATGTCAGTTTCTCCAATTTTACTTTTTGTAGCTATATGTTTGAGTAAAATGAACATTATTATTTTATCCTACGAACTATTGACGACATGTCTCCGAAATTCCAAGCAAAGATTTTGTATTTATTTGCAGAAAACAAGAAATGGTCAAAATAACAAAAAAGATGCAGTGCTTTCAGACCTCAACTAATGCAAAGAAAAAAGGTCATATTCATTTAGAAACAGTAATAGTAATGTTTTTACTCAGGAAGAGTTCAGAAATAAATATTGGTGGAATAACCATGAGGTTTTCAATGGGGTTCTGTGCAGTGATCTCTTTATTTTTTCCAGAGCTACTTTAATTGAAAACGGTCTCAAAATAACAATATTATAGTTATTGCTATAATTACTGGAACAATTTATCATCCAGCAAAATTTGCTATCATGTCAGGCCGACTGGTAAGTTTCCTTTAAAACCAACTCATGCTATTTTTATCATTATGTCACTTCCAGGTTGTGTGAAGGACCAAAAAAAGACTCAAGTCATTTTAAATGAAACATTTCTACACACATACAGACATAAAAACACACAGCAATAGCAGATTTAAAACCACAAGCCCCTGGAGTGAAACACAATGGTTACACAATTGTGAATATGCACACACAAACACACACGCCGCCACACACACAGAGGGAGCATCTGTTGCTGTTTTTCTGGGGCTGACCTGCTGATTCCACAGCACATGGGCTTTAAATCACTGTTATCACTGCTGCTCACTGCCTGACTCACTAATACGTGTTTATTGAGAGTGTCTGTTATTCAGCCGGAACATCTGGGCACTAAGATGTTTCTCATCAGACTCGCTGGATTTAAGACTTCAATGTGACGCTCTACCCTCTGCTGGTCGCTCCAACTCCCAGACATGTTATCACAGCACATTCATCTTCCTCAGGGAGAAATATGTGGAAACTCTGTCTCACTAGAAACCCACCTAATAGTTTTAAATTCATGGCAACATCACACTTCATAAAATTAATTTATAACAAAATGATGTCAAATCAGGTTTTAGTTTTACAGCTTTTTCTATGGATGGTGCTGATATTCCTGTGTCAGGGCAGCCAGTAGCCAGATATTTCTATTCCAGTGATGATTAATAATGAACTGACTCATTTTATTGCATTTGTTTTTAGAGCATTTTTGTGGTTAGTTGTGTTACCTTTATCCCAGTAAAGAATAAGGTAATCATCAACTGATGTCTAACCCTAGATTTTAAAAAGTTAATTTCAAAACCGTTGCACTGTTTTACTTTGACTGAAATTTAAGAGACGTGCTGGAGAGTCTAAATTGTCCATGGCAGTACGGAGAATAGTGTTGAAGTGTTACCCCTCCCTCACCTGTTGCTGCACACTGGTGATCAGCTGCCTTCATGAATGAAACTAGGTTTAAAGCAATTCCATCATGGTATACTTTTGGTTTTACATTTTCTGTTGATACTGTGAAACGGTTGCATTTCTACTCATGGTTCTTATACAGGTCCATACTTGGCACATACATAATATGAACTAAAATGACCACAAATAGGTCACAGTGGAGTGACCTATTTTTAAACCAGGCTGTTTTAAAAATAGGTAAAGAAATATTTACATACCAGTAAAATATAAAATGTTCTGAATATTCATGTCAAAAGTTAATAATTTTCCAGAGATGGATGATTTGGGATTGGCGCTTTGGATGAATGAATGAAAGAATGTATGCATGGTTGGATGAATGGATGGATTTTGGTTGGTGCTTCAGATGATGGATGGATGGATGGATGGATGGATGGATGGATGGATGGATGGATGGATGGATGGATGTCAAACCTCAGTTCTTTCATAGTTTTCAGTTTCTCAGCAGAAACCAAAGAACAGGCAGTTTAAATCCAGATGCTCAGTAAATGGACCAGGAGAAGCTTTGTTAATTTTGAGTCCTTCGTATAAAAAGGGAACAGGAAGTGGGTCATGATTCTCACTGCACGCAGCCTTGGTGGAAGCAAACAGGATCCAAGGACGACGAGGGAACAGCCTTATCAAGCAGCGCTGGAAGCAGCAGAATAGACATTACCTCATCACTAAGCTCTCTCACACAATGTAGCAGCACGTTAAACTTTATCATTTAAGGAATGTGCATCAGCTGCAAGATGATAAGAGAAGAGATGCAGCAAATGGAATCAGACCTGGAACTGAAGACATCGTGCTTCACCAGCTGACTCATGCAGCGCCATTAGCATCCAGTTTAACATGTTTGGTTCTCTTTTATAGAGAAGGCCTATCTGTCAGGGGTGTAATTACTTTGTTTTCGTCTCCGTTTTTACAGAGTCTTAGGGCGTTTTCACACATGACAGTCTAGTAGGTTGGGAAACAAAATTGTGAAAGTTGTAACATTTTCGGCTGGTTCTCTTCCACATTGTACTGTATCAAATGAACCAAACCCTTTGAAAAACCTGTTCACCCCCTCACCTTTGGTGGCACTGCACCAAGAACCACTGAAGGAAATGACACAAAAACCTCTGAGCGCAACTTTCTTCTTCACTAAATGTAAACAAAAATGAAGTCATGTCAGATTTTAGAGGTTGCAAGACTTTTCCCACCATTTTTACAACAAGCACTAAATTCTTGTGTTTGCTTTGGTTGCATTTACCCAGAATGCTCTGCGCTAAAGTCTGTTTCCTGCTTTTGGAGCGGTTTCTGGTCCGCTTGGCATCCATATATACATTCGAAATGCACCAGAGTTCACTTCAACTGAACTGAGACCTACAGGTTTGTAGGGGGAATAGTGTCGCCGTTTTGGTCCGAATCAGAGTTTAATTGCGTGTTCACAGCTCCCCAAAGGAACCGGACTTTCTACGCAAATAAACTCAAGTTTGATTTAAGTGGCCGGTCAGAACATGATCAGAATTATTTTTTATAAACCCTCCAGTGTTTAAGGAAATGTAGATCAAGTTGTCTCCACAGGGTAAAAATAAAAATATCCTCAGTAAAAATATCCACTCTGTATATTTTCAGCACTATTTAACCAAAATAATCAATTTTAAAAATTTCTAACTTTAGCATTATAACCTCATTCACATGATGGAATATTCTGACCATTACATGTTCATGAGAACGATCAGAAAACAAAATCCTGGAGCATTACTGGATGTTTCCGATGTGTGGGAATGTTCAGATATCAGCAGCTTTTGCTGCTAACCAATAATTATAATGATAGTCATCATAATAATGCTTCTTATTACAGTCATAACATCCCAATCTGTCCAAGTTTGAGAGTTAATTTCACCTTAAATGACTCCAGTCATTTAATTTTAGCCTGTGCCCAAATAAATACCCATCACTTTCAGAAAATTGCTGAATAGTGGCCAGTTATATTCAGAGTCAGAGTAATGGCAGCATTTAACTCAGTGCTGGCATCCGCAAGTAAGAATCAGATTTAATGAAGCACAAACCAATCTGCAAACACAATTCCTATCATCAAGCTGCCAGAGTGGTGGGTTCATCATCTCAGCAAATGTTACTCTGTCACCCAGTGAGGTCACAGACACCAGTGCTCTCCCAGTCATTCTAAATCCGTCCCAGTATCTGAGCCGTAGATCTCCAGACTCATTATCACAACACCAGCGTCCCATTTCCATGAGAACCAGCCTGCTTCACGTCTCTGGGATGTTGTGGAAACTTCCCCCTCTGTGGGAATGGAAAAATCCGGTGGGATAACTCCCCTGATACTCGACATGATGGTGATGATGACTGTGGTTCACATGAAGAATTTTGTGACTCTGTGTTGACCAACATCCTGACAGGAAGTGACCTTTACTGTACAAAGACGATGATAATCCCTGAATATGGAATAAAAACATCTGAAACACCAACACAAAATCAGTACGTTTCTAAGGGAATAATTTTTATCAAATTTGTGTCTTGATTTCCAATCACTAAAATATGTTGCTCACAAAAGATTGGCTATTAATAAAAACATGTGTCCAAATTCTGGTTAACAGTGATTCATTTGTTGGGGGGAAAACTTAAATGTTTTTAAGCTAAGTTCTTCCTCAGACCTGAAACACTAGCTCTTAAAATTTTAGACTTCTGAGGAAAAATCTGACATCTATAAAGACGTTCAGATGCATTTCTCTATGATAAATCCACAGTCAATTAACTGAAACTCACAGAAAACATGTTAAGAGCTGAATAATTGACAAGTCATATCAAAAGTGAACATATGAGCCAAGTCAGAAAGTAAATGATGAGGCTCTGCATGGTGGAGCTGAACTTTAAAGGACATTTTTGAAAAGACAAAGGAAAGAGGGAAGGCCGGAAGGTAAAATTAAGGGAAATCTGCAGAAAATATGAATTCAGACGAATATCAGTTGATTTTGATGTCGTTTTAGTCATCCTCTGTGTGAATAAACACTGATAAAGTGCTGCAGGAAATTTAAATTCAAATCTTAATGAAATGCTTAACAGAAAAGGGAAGGACAGTTTTTAGTACTATGTGAAACTATTTTGCTCATAACTCCAATAAAACAAGATGCCAAAAGTCAATAGTTTAAAGAAACTTTTGAAGATCCAGAGGTATGAATAATTATGGGTTCAGCTAAATATAAATCTACTGATACAGTGGGGTCATGTTTTAGGGTCTGAGACGATGAATTGGTCTGAGCAGTAGACGGATTTTACTCAGTTTGAGGCATGTTCTGTACACTATCACTAATAATAGCTGCTGTTTTAATGGATTTATAGCCTAAAATAAAGCAGCAAAAAGACACTATGAGAGTAAAGAGCTTTTTATAAATGATTTATAATGTTTTGTTCAAGTGGGAGGAATGGCATTCTTGTGTTTTCTCATTATAGCCTTGTAAAACTCTGCTCAGTGTATGTTTATAATAGAAACTTCAAATTATAGCTTAATTTCCGACTGAAGAACTTGAATTCAGATCTTTGAGCTGTGGGTGTTAGACTCTGTCACTGCACAACAAAGGACACATTGAATCATCCAGGAAGTCTAAGAAAAGCTGTAATTGTCTTATCAAAGTTGCAATCATTTTCAGTTCTTTACTGCTTTCCGTTGCCTTCGTCTCCCTTTTCTGTTTATGTTGTAAAAATATCAGCTTTGATGCCCAGTTCGTGACAGCCCAAGCATATTTTTAGAACTACAGTTTTTACAGCTAAAAACACGCAGACAGACATAAAACAGATGTTCTTCACTGAAGGCTGCATCATCACGCTGCCAGTCTGGAGTAGAGCTGAAGAAATAAAGTCAAAATAAAAACTGAGCCCCAAAGATGATGCCAAACACGTGCAGCTGCCATCCAAATCGTCCGAAGATGATCACTGCTGCTTTCTAATGAGCTGGCAGCCATTTCTTCCTCCACCAAACCAAAGTAACACACCAGTTTAAATCAACACAGACATTTTAATCTGTCTCTGAAAAGCACAGATTACCCGTTATGTTAAAGCCCTTCCAAGCTGGGAGCGATATTCTCCCCTTAACATACTGGTATTTGTTTCAAATGGGGTATGAAATCAGATTTTCTACAGTAAAGCTCCTCTAACGTTTCTCCTCACAGCCTCTCATTCGGGACAAACAACTAACTTTCCACTTCCAAAAGCCACGGCCTCATTTTCCCTTGATGTCGGCTGTGCGTCCTACAGAGGAGAAATTTGCACTCTAGAATTAACATTCCCGGGCCGCTTTATATTTAAGCACAATCAAGCCGACAACACAGTCTGCTATTTAATGTGATGCTTCCATTATATGTCATTTCAGTAACTATGTTTGACTTGGTGTTAAACTCCGCCCCCAAAAAGGGCAAAAAGAAAATCACTTGTGATTTTTTTCTGGGTCAAGCACTCCAACATGAAAGTGGTTATTTGAGTTGAAGCTATCAGAGTGCATGCAGAAACTGCTGAAACAGCCCCAGGCTCTTATCTGTTATCCCATTTGCAGATGATGTGATTTTGTTGACATCTTCAAACTAGACAGTCAAACATGAACTGAAGAAGTTCACAGCACAGTGGAGTGACTTTGAGTAACTTGGGGTTGTGTTGCCAGGTTACAAAATGGAGTTGGACTAAGCTCAAGATGATTTGACAAACTATTGCCTGGCGTTTGTAAATCCAGGAGCTAAAATTCACTTAGTGATGCATGACATTTTGCCATTAACATACTGTAGGTTTTGGCCAGTGTTCATAATTTTTTTAATATAATGGTATCAAATTGATAAGAAAGTATCTCAATAATTTCTATTTTGGTGTTGTTTGCATTTCTTGAGGGACAGAGATTGGCCATGTGGTATTTGTTTGGTTATGTGACGGTGATAGTAGGTTGCACAAGTTTGTGGGTTGTTGAAAGGGTATTGAAATATATACATACATCAGTAAATATCAGCCATAAAGGCAATGTTAATATAGGATTTCGATGTCATCCCTACTGTAACTGGTGTTACCTGTAAGTTATGCGAGTGAAAGTTGTGTAAGAAAGGAGTGAATGTTTCAGAAATAAAGCATGCCTGTGCTTGCGTGTGAAAGCAGAGAAATGAGGTTTGGCAGTTTTCTGTACACCGAGGCATACAGATGATGTCAGTTTCTAGCTACCCTACCTTTATCTTATGAACAAAGTAAACAAGTGCGTTTTCAGTAGAGTTGTGTCTGACTGAGCAGTCCAGTGTTTAATCTGATAATTCACAGCTACCAGCAACAAATGCATCTAAATAACAGAATGAGTACTCAGGAAATTAGTCACCTTTGACTCAGTATGGATTGTGTAATACTTTGCACTTTAAAAATGAACACATTATGCAATCATTTCAGAAGTATTCTGTCAGAAACATACAAGGAATTAGTAAGAATTGGGTTTAAACCCAATGCTGGCATCATGGTGCTGACTTCCTCTAGGCAGGTTATATCAGGATATTATAATATTTCAAGAATAAACATCCTCAGGTGAAAATGTGAAGCAAACCAAAACTCAATGTTACTAATTTGACTAAAACATAAAAATAAGTATAACAATGACTTAATGCTAGAAAAAAATAGTTGCATATTTATCAGATGTCCATTCCATTATACAATGATTCCAAGTTATTATTAATCAAATAACGTCCCAGTTTTCTTCCACATATGGTCATGGAATATATGTGATGCAAAAGTTATTAAAATAAACCATCTGATTATTAGTAATTACCTGATTAAAAATTACGTACTTAATTCCTTTATTTAGGTCGTTACCTTGTGTCATTCTCACCATCCACACTGCTTGCTCTTTTTATTTCCCCTTTTGTGGTGGCAGATATTTGCTACACTGCCTCCTCGCAATGTTATAGCCAATTATGACTTCACAGTCTGAGGTCATCAGGGGAAACACCAAATCATCGGTTTCATGGAGAAACGCGTTTGTTTGATCGGTGCAGAGTCAGGTTTACTTCACTAACTCTGAGGTCATTGAACCATTCAGGCCTGACTGGTTGTCATTACTCATTTAGATCAGGACCTTTAGAGTTCTAAACAGTCCAATACTTTATTTTTTTCCTCCAACAACCACAACACAACTCATTTAAAGGGCAAATGTGATCATATTTTAGTGAAACCAAAGTTTGAAAGTGTGAAACACAAAATAACTGGTAATTCATCCTTTGAATTTAAAAGCAGAAAATGTAAAAACATTTCTGACACAAAAAGAGCCTTCAGGTTTCTGCCTGGAACAACAGACTGAAAACAGGAAAATATTGTTTCCTTGACAAACAAAATCTACTTTGTCTCAGGAATGAGAAGCATGTGTGGCAAAACTTTAACAAATAGGCTGAGTTTTGTCCAAACTGGGCGAGAGTGATGAAAGCACAAAGGTGAAGAAATCTTCACCAAAAAAAAGTAAATCTGTTGAAAACACTTCTCATCTCAGGAGTTAGAGACAAGTAGAAATCTAGCTCCAAGGGCTGGAAGACGAGGATGGTGTCAACAGATCAACTCTAAATAGTCAGACCACCATTGAACCATGGAAGTGACTACAGGGTGTTGTTTGTGAGCATAAAGTTTTTCAAATAACTAAACATTGTTTGCAAACTGTTGCATTTTTAGGCACAACAAGCTGAGAAAGAGTAATCTTTTTCTCCTCAGTGTCAGAGCTAAATGAATGACCATTTCTAACTTCCTTCTCATTAATCTTTTCTAGAGCCAAACCTCATGTTCAAAAAGCGCTAACTATGGAGGAACTTAAAAAGTTTAACTACGTTTCTGCGGAGTAGTTAAACCATCAGATGTAAAACATGGATTGATTCTAGGTAGGAAAGTGAGACTTTTGGCTGCTTCCAACCACCACATTGCTAGCCAACAAATAAAATGTATTCAGGTAACGCAGTGGTTTAACAAAAAGCAACAATGCTTGTCAAAATGGAGCAGAAAGTATAACATCTACTTAAATGCTGCAAGAATTTTGTTTTATTTTTTATATATATGTTTTGCCAAAAGCAGCAATTTGCCACAGTGAAGATGAAGAGGCAGAGCGCCAGTCTGTTGCAATGTTTCTCTTCATCTCCTCCAAAAATAAATGAGTGTGAGGAATCTATAAAATACAAGTTTCACTTTATGAAAAGTGAGAATTTTTCCATTTGTACCTGTAAATTTATTCTCCATTGCTTTGTAACTGACAAGCTTATGCTGAAGGTGTGTAAATTTAAGAAATTAATCTTATGATGTTCTCTACACGTGATCAAACTCATCAAAACTTCTATAAATTATAAAAATCAGAATAAATCCCTGCTATTCGGTTCATCTTGTGTTGGGCGTAATTTCTATTATACTGTAATGCATAAGAATGTTGACATCTTTGCAGCAACTTCCCTCTTTTCTAATCATACATTTCTGCATAATGACCTTTCATTTTTGTCCGCTGGGTTGAGAAGATGCATTTTTTTACTTTGATATTAAGTATTTCAGAACCTAATATAACCTTTAAAACTCTGTGCTTCATGTCTCAATGTATTCCATGATATTTGCAAACATGCAGCGACAGAAGGCAAAGGGCCTTTCCCGCAGGACACAATTCAGATGCAAGATTATATAATAACTGAATTAATGTCATTTTAGATAATATGCAAACTGTTTATAGCGAATAAAAATGTGATTAAATTTGATATAAATATTCCATCATTGCAAAAATATACAAGTCCTACTAGGATATTAGGCTTTTACGCCGTTTTCTGTTTCTACATGAGAATAATCTTTCAGTTGGTTAACAGAGTGTAAGTAAAAGAACAAAATGCATCATGGGAACACAGAGTCACTGTTCACGTTGCAGCTAAATGCTCCAGAC
Source organism: Brachyrhaphis terrabensis (assembly GCA_903067065.1). Lineage (NCBI taxonomy): Eukaryota > Metazoa > Chordata > Actinopteri > Cyprinodontiformes > Poeciliidae > Brachyrhaphis > Brachyrhaphis terrabensis. Next base: position 1,455 of record CAEGAG010084169.1, on the reverse strand, counting down.
CCTGAGCTGGAATAATCCTGCAAAGTTAGCACACAGAGTTGTTACTGAGAACATGACCGGACATCCTAAACAGTCTTATCTGCAAAGCGTTCTCAATCAGACGGGAGAAAAATCTTACCAACGCTGAAAGGCAAATTCTTCTGGAGGCCAATTACAGTAAAACGTCTGAAGGTTTTAAAAGAGAAACCACAAAGTGACAGAAATATTTGATCAACATCTCATCGTTGTGAAACAGACTTTTCACCAATCAGCACCTGAATGTTAAACCGCAGGGCAGCTAATCAGGATTTATGATGAACGATATTTACAAAGACATTTACAGAAATGTTTCACCATCTCCAATATAATTTGTAAAATCTGTTTAAAATAGAACTTAATGTTTGTAAATGGTTAAAATCCACATTTTCTTTAGTTTTTTTTCCCATTATGGTAATGTCTCCACCAATCCTTTAATGCTTACCTCAGTTACTAAAATACATATCAAGTTTGGTCACTGTTTATACATTACATGCATGGAGAGCATTTCTGCATGGCTCTTGAAATATAATATCCTAACAAATACTGCACTCCCACAGTCTTTTTTATGCAATATAGAACACAATCAAATTGCCATGACAAGTGTGATACCTTGTCAAAGAAAAAAAAACTGTTATTTACAAATATCTACTTAAATTATTAAATAAGTGCATTTAAAATACAAAGAGGCTTTGTGAAATCAAGGCCTTCTTGACTGAAAAACATAGTAGGCAATTTCCAGAATGAAGTCCAGCTTTTTCAAATTGGTAGAGGGAAAAAGTGAGAATTTGCCTTTAAAAATGTAATCAAATAGTGTCTCCAAGTGAGAACTGAAATACTTTATTGTCCAAAAACAGTAAAGAAAATAAAATAAAAGAACGCGCACCTTTGAATCAAAAAGTAAACATCTAGACAGAAACAAAAATGTTACTTTTATCATGACTTCCATACCCTAACTAAAAATAGAAACAAAAAAAGAAAATGAAAACAAATACCGGGACTTTTTTGGCAATAAGTTAATGTTTTATCGTGTCTAAAAATGAGCCCTTACCTAGCAACCCAAGCAAAGCTCCAGCATGTTTGGTCAGCTGGTTTTACCACTGTATGCGCTGTACAATGGCTGCTGGAAAAGACGTGTTTTGTTGTTGACCCACTATTCAGGAACCACTTACTACACTCTTGTTGGCTGTGCAGAAGGCTCTACTAATGCTTTTCAAATGACTTGTGATGAGCTTGAGATGATTGTTCATGCTTTTGTCTCATCGAGATTGGATTATTGTAACAGTCTGTTCACATGTCTTAACAAGAGGGAGTTTGCGCGTCTGCAGGTTGTGCAAAACTCTGCTGCACGCCTGCTCACTCGCACTCGCAGGAGGGAACATATTACACCCATCCTCAAAAGTTTGCACTGGCTGCCTGTATCTTACAGGATGCACTACA
>CAEGAG010084167.1:0-37620 GCA_903067065.1 Brachyrhaphis terrabensis | reverse complement strand
GGCTCTTCATGTTTTCCAGAGCTGCAGATAAATGGGTCTATAAACACAAAACAGGCAACGAGTATATATGGAAATAATAAAAATAAGAAAAAAAAACCCATGATATTTTAATAACAAAAAATTTATCTACTCTCTTTGTTTTTTCTTATTTCTTCCATGAACAGAAATACATTGTTCCGTTTGTATTTCTGTTTATTTCATTCACAACTGTGCTCTCCTTTGTATCGCAGAAAACTTCTATATATTTCACTGAAATATGTGGTTGTAATTTCAAAACTGAAAAAGCAAAAGGGAGCGCCGTTTTCTTACCTCTGACTTCAAACTGGTAGTACTCCTTTGTTTTGAGCAGCGGGTGAGAGAAGCAGTACCAGGGCAGCTGCTTGCGAACTTGTGGGAGCAGGTAGTGGGTGAGGAGTCCCACCGTCCCCAGCAGAGCGTACAGGACATAACTGAGGAAGGGCTGAGGAGAAAACGAGGCCATCGTTAAACCTAAAAGTTACGTCTTCTCAATTCAAACACACAAACAGAAACAGGGGGTCAAAGGTTTTGTTCATGGATGCTCCTCGGACAAATGGAAGCCTAATAATTGTGCAAGACTTAAAAAAAATCTGTGGCTTTACTCATTTCCTCCAAAAATCATTGACTTTAGTTTTCAGAGCTAAAGTTTTTACTGTACCTGGAGTGCTATGAACACTGTGCTGACATGCATGGCAAAGTAAAGGACAGCAATGACCACACACAGGCCCGACTGCAGGCGCTCATTCTACACATTTGAAAAGAAACATCAGGCATGAGATGAGAAATCGGTATTTAACAAAATGTCATGTAGCTGGTCTACGCCTTAGCAGAGCTTGGAGGGCTCAGGATGCCAGACTCACCACCGAGGCCCTCAGCTTGTCCGGCAGAGGGTCCTGCACCTCCGACAGGGGGTCCTCTGGGTTCTTGTCTTTTAGATTTGGCAAAATCTTGGACTGTATCAGTGAGCTGCGGAGTAAGAGGAGAAAAAAATGCTCTTCTCGTAACTTCCCGGGCACAATTAATTTATATATTTTTTCCTCAAATGCCATTATCTTTTATCCCAAACTCTACAATATTACAAATACGCAATTATATGGTTAACATAAAAAAAATTCACTAGTTCAGCAGAATTTGTTGTCTTTGTTTATTGCTTAAAAAAAGATATTTTTGTTAAAAAAATCAAAAAAAAAAAGTAACATAAATATTACCATATACATGTGAGCACGTGGACATAAACAAAGATGGACAAAAAGTTTATTGTCCATCGCTGCTGTTAGCGGATGTCGCTGGTGCGTCAGATTTACAGGCGTTCCAGAAACACAATACAATGGTTCCAGCTCAGGACTTTTGTTTGTAAAAAAAAAAGAAAGGCTAAAAGAATAACATTTTTGAACAAGATAAAATCTACTAATTGATTAATATTACTGCGTTAAAGTTCCTGTCCTAATATGTGATTAATATGCTGAATTATACTTCAGTATTTTTATGATCATCTGTCTTCAAAATGCGCTCAAAATATTTAACTCGTGATAAGCAAAAGCTAAGTAGAAATCCAGTGGCAGTGTGTAGGAATAAAAGCCGGATGGAGGCGCTACAGCTGCAGCTGCAGCAGCCGATACTGTCACACTTCTATATCACTGTAAAAGTCACTGCAAAGTCACTGGCATTACTTTATCAGGCTCTTTAACCTGATAAAATAATGCCAGTGACCTACGATCCAGCTCTGAAGAAGGAGAGCAGTGATTTGTATTTTCATACTATTGTTTCAAAATCCAGCTGACAGTTAGATAAACCAGATGTTTTAAAGCAAGCACCTAAAAACAAACTAATATTTTTCAGCCACGGGGAAAAAAGCCGAGGCTTACATGAGGACAGAGGGGTCGCTGCTTTGCCGGCTCAGGTGGTACGACACTGCCACCAGGAGGCCGCAGAACACAGAGAACAACACGGGGATGTGGTGCGGCTCCCAGGTCTCCTAGAACGATGACAAAAGCTTTGCTTTTATGTCACTTTACGGGTTCAAAGACCAAACAAATAGATGACAAGGTAGCCTATTGACAAGGGACTCGGCTAGCCTGTTTCTGCAACAATCCACCTTTATGTCTCTGTCAGCTCTTACCTTGAGCGCTCCGTAGCAGAAGCCGTAGAGCAAGGCGACGGTGACGACGCTGCGCAGCGTGCTGTACAGCGCCGACAGGAGACTCGTGCAGGCTGCAGGTAGAGAGAGAGAGAGAGAGAAGATAAAACAGCAGCAACGAGACGACTGACAGAAACCAGGCCAGGAAGAACGCCGATATAAGGCCTCCCTGCATTACAGTGTGCTGGGTGTGACAAAGTGTGTGAGTGTGTGTCGCGTCATCCCGCCGAGGTCACAGCCACTCACCGTTGCCCCCGAACACATGGACGTCCAGCTGCTCGAAGAGGTACATGACAAACGTGTTGACTTGTGGCAGCAGCCCCACAAAGAACACGATGGGGAAACACAGAGTGAAGACTGCAGGAACACACACACACACACACACACACACACACAAGGTGACTTTCAGTGCTTTCTGCATCTGCACTCGCAATACAGCAGATTCTCTGACAGGATTTTAATTTTTTTAACTTATTTTGGAACAATAAAATATGCAAAACGTCTAGCGGGTTGTGCACCCACCAATGACGAGGTCTCTGGCCGACGCCAGCAGCAGCGAGCTGGTGAGCGCCACGCCGTACAGGGTGAAGCGGGACGAGGTGATCCTCAGACTGCCGTAGTGCAGCAGCCAAATGAGGCCGCAGCACAGGCAGAAGTAGACCGGCCGGCTGTATGCTATGATGCGATTGTGACCCTGCAGGCACAAGGGGAACGATCACGGCCTTGGACGTTGTCCTGATGTCACGAAGAACGGATGTCTTCATGACATCGTTCAGAAAAATAATAATACAGTGCGCACGGGATTGGATTCAGGAAAAAAAGTTTTCATCCACATAAACCCGCACCGAGAAGCTGCTATAAACATCTAAACAAATAGGGGGCAGTGTAGCGCAAACATAAACCTGTAGTTGTAGCTTTGTGCAGTCAGCCAGTCAAATTGCTTCAAAACACCCACAACTTCCTGTTAGGATTTTACTTTTATTTTTTTGCCATATCTAAATTTTTCGTGTTCATTCTGGATACTAACAAAGTTACAAAGAAAGAACGTCGCTATAAGGCCTCCCTGCCTTATAACTTTAAATTCTATTGAACATTTGATACTGCAACTGGAAAACATTTTAAATATTCAAAGTAAACCAAACAGAAACAACAAATAAAATGAGTTAATTGGTCGTTTAGCTCAAAATAGGTAGTTTGATTAATCTGCGTGTTAAAATCTTAATATTAATCTTGCGCGTTAATATTACCAACTCTACTATATACATATATAAAAGTTCAATCTGTTTTCATAAAGGCATACTAGAAGTAATAGTAGTTTCCAACTGTTGTTCGGTTATTCATACAATTATTCCAAAGGAAAATGTGATCAGAGTCACATTAGATCTGTTCCAAGGGACAAAGGTCATTTTCGTGCCAGTTTCCGCTGGAGGCAGTGACCTGCCGTGCTTTTCACACAACGCAGACCTGGGTTTTTGGAGAAAAAAAAAGGGGTTTTTTTGGTGTTTTTTTTACGTCATGAGAGGAGACGATCCAAAGTCCTGAACGTCAGCTTAGGGAGCGGAAACGGGGACGACACCGGCGGGTAGCGGGAGAGAGAAAGTGAGATGCAGACAAAGAGTGAGAGAGTGAGCCGTGGCCTAAACTCTCAGCAGCTATTTAAAGCTTTGCGCCTGCAGCTGAGTAAGAGCTGCATTAATAAAAGACGCCGTTTCAGAGCAGCCCTACTGACGCAAGGGAGGGAGGCGGAGGGGGGGACTCACAGAGGAAAAGCAGCATCATTTTCCAGAAGCCAAAAAAAACCAACAAAAAAACGAAAAAACTCCCACTATATAATAAGTACAGGTTGTAAAAATTTAGATAGAATTTCTACCTTAAACACAGAAGTCACTTCATTTGAACTGGTTCAAGATGAACTTTTAGAAGTTTTACATAGCGTAAAACAAATGAGCAATAACTACGTACGTGTCGAGGCGAGGAGGAGTCCGGCTGAACGCTCTGGAAATAAAGAAAAGCAGAATAAATAATGGAAGGGAGTTGATACGCTGTGAGCAAACATGTAGTTATCAGAGGGTTTTTTTTGTTTTTAAACATTTCTGACAGAGAAAGAAAAGCCCAACACTTCAGAGCGTCACAGATTCCTCCCTCAGGGGAACGCCGCGCTTTCATGTTCTCCCCCGCCGCGTCGAGACGAATGAGAGCAGCGTTTGAACTCCTTCCCTTCCAAAAGCGGCTTCTCCGTTTCACCTCTTTTTTTTTTTTTTCCTTTTACTTTCTTTTTTTTTAAGGTCAGGTCGACACAATGTGTAGCTGCTGCTGAGTCAAGCGGCTCACCTTCAGCAGGGAATACTGGCAACTTGCGATGACGAGGCAGAACTGAAAGACCCAGATGTCGGCGAAGAAGCCGTGGACGAGGAGCACGGAGCCCAGGAAGGCCACCAGGACGGCCAGCACCACGGCCAGGACGTTCTCCAGAACCTCGCGGTTCCTGATGCGACGACAAATACAAATGCAACGGCTTGTTTAAGAGCGCAGACGGAGAAAAGTACATTTTCTTTTAAATAAAACTGAATAAAAGAAAGAATAGTGACACGGAAAGCAACAAATCATGTGTCAGCGAACTGGAGAGGAGTGAGAAAGAATATGGTCTGAACTTGAGCTGCTGTTCATGAAAAGTTCATTCTGACCGACAGCGGGAGAACAACGCTTATTGGTGGCTCAAACGGGAACACAAATTGTGTATCACAATTTATACCCAAAAGAAAAACAAATGAGAGAAGCAATAAAGACATATTGAAAAAAAGGCATAAAAACAATATTAATAAGAAGAAATCCATAATAAATCAAACGTATAAATTCAGAATTCAAAAAGGCCCGATGACAAGACCCTGAGGTACGCCTGAAAAACATTGAAATGTGTGATACTGGTGATGTTAACATCAGAACGATCGTTAATTCTCTCAACTTCGCCATGTGGTTTCCAAACATTAAAAAGTTGAATTGACTTATGAAGAACTTAGTTTTAATGTTTATTAATATGAGAAAAGTTTTTCTTTTCCCTTAATTTTCCTGTAATCAATCAATGAGAATCCATTTGTATTTTATGGGTTTAAATAAGAATATGTATGTAATCCTCAAATTTGTTATCTGTCTCGATAACAAATACGATAAATTGTCCCAGAAGTTATTGCGATAAACAATAACATTGTTGTTTTGAGATCATTTTCTTTTCTTTTTTTTTTTTTCTCCGAAGAGTTTTTAGCGGCACTAGTGGCTCGCATTTTTTGACAGTAGACTGACAGGAAAGAGGGTGAGGAGAGGGGGGAAGACATGTGGCAAAGGTCGCCGGGACTGGGAGTCGAACCCACGACGTCCGCGTCGAGGACTAAGGCCTCCAAACGTGGGGCGTGCTAACCCCCTGCGCCACCACAGCACGCCCCTTTTGAGATCATTTTCAAGTATTAATATGGTAATGGCATATTAATGCGAGAACATATTCTCAGAGATCAACAAGGTTTAAATTCTGATGAATATTTAACACTGGAACTGGAAGATATTTGAAATATACAAAATTAACAAACAAAACAATAGAAGCAAAAAACAAAATGAATTTTGTAGTCTCTGTAAACAAAAATTGTCTTTCAAAATAAAGACAATTTATTTCTTGTCTTCAGTCAGCACCAGACTGAAGACCTTTATCATCTAATTTTTGTAGAAAGAGTTAAACAATAAATCATGCTGAAGTTGTTTGAATTTATCACGCGATTACGATTGAATCATTACTTATTGCAACAGGCCTACTAAAACCGAAACTTCTTAATCTGTGCATTCACAGATCGAACAAATCGGTTTGGTCGTCTGAAACTCCAAGTTACCCAACACGACGTGAAATAAAGACGAGCCCACCTGTCGAACAGCGCCAGCAGCGTGAGCCGGTCGAAATGCAGGCCGACCCACAGGTACGGGAGGAGCCAGAGGCGGTAGTACTGCTTGGCCTTCCCGGCGGGAGCGGAGGCCGTGGCGCTGTCCTGTCCCAGCGGCGCGTCCTGCAGCTCCGGGCTCAGGTCTCCGTCCTGCTGCTCCAGCAGCTCCGGGTCCATGGTCAGCAGGCGGTTCAGACGGATCTGATGGAGGGAGAACTGTCTCATGGTCAGCAACAGTCCCCTTAATTTGCGACTAACATCACAAACTCAAGGAAGCGCATGACATTTTTTTTAACCCTCTCCCCCAAAAAAAGTGCAGAAATTAAACCTCTGGAGAAAAAAAAATAGTGAAAGTGATTCTTTTTTTTTAAGGTGGTTTGACAGAATGTTGTTACTTTAAGCCTCACAAGAACACAGATTAAAAACAAAGAGCGCATTTAAAGAAGCTGTGAAACCAGCGTAAGCAGACAAATTTCCACGTGTTACTCATGGTGATTTGTTTTGGTCTGACTCCTTTAAGTCCTCCGAAACACACACACACACATACACATCATCTTATTAGTTGGTTACTCACCAGGTCGTGAGGGTAGAAGCGAACTGAGGTAGAACTGGAGAGGTGGGAGTCGGTGTCCCTGCACAAACACCAAATGAAGAAAAACGTCTGCAGATCCTGGTTTTCCAATGACATCAACATAAAATCAAAATGGCTGGACTGTTTCCACCAGTTTTACCCTGGATGGGGGTTTCTTAAAGTGTAAGACAAAGTAAATTATGTATCCCCAGAGATAGGATATAAAACACAGATGCTAAATAAAAGGTGCTAAAATTTTCAACTTTTCAAACTCAGAAAATGTGAAACTCTTGACACTTCTTTTTTTTTGTTTTTTTTTTACTCTTTTTGAAACAATTTCTGAGATTATTCCTCAAATATCTGAAAATTTCCTTGCAAATTTTTTGACTTTTTGAACATAGAAATTTTCAAGAAATTTTATGCAATTAATCTGAAAATGTCATAATTTTCTTTTTTGCAAATTTTCAACTTTTTGAACTCAGAAATGTCCAATTCTCTCCTGGAAAAATTTCTCCAGATGAATCTCAAAATTTCTGAGTTCTTTATTTTTTTCTCTCTCTCTTTAGAATGGCCCTGATACACCGTCATAGTCATGAGAAAAACTGGGGAAAAAAAAAATAAAAATAAAAATTGTAACCAAACTGCTTGAAAAAGCCAGGAGGAGTTTAAGCCTCTCAAGCCCAACTTTCTGAAATCAAAATTTACCACAGGTTGTTGGAGGCTCGTCTGGTTGCGGGTTCAAAATTGACCAGCGACATGTCGCATCCGCCGGCCTCATACAGGGAGGGAGTGAGCTTTCCTGGGGGAAACACAACAGAAAAAACAAAAAAAAAAGTCAGTTTTATGTTTGCGTTCAGGAAACTGGACGGCTAATGCTTTGCAGTAGTCGCTCTCATTGTATTCCTGTTTCTTAGCAAGAGTCTGGACTGAGTTTAACAGATGAGCAGCGGCGTCTTAATCGGATTCTGAAAACGACTTAACGAGAAGCAGACGGAAAGAGAATGCTTAGCGACGCTTCCGTCTCGGAATCGTTTCAGTTTCAGTTTTCTGACACAGCTGCAACATTTACGTCAAGTACTGCGATCCTTAAAATGCTTCCGTGGTAACAGCAACCGGCTTGTGTTAATATTTGCTTCAAATTCAAGTGGCGAGAGGGTGATGTAAATGTCACGACTCGGTTTGCAAAACCAAACCGCCGATAATCAGCTGCTGTAAAAAAGTTGCCTGACTTTAGTAAAAAGCAAAGGTGCATTTTCTCCTGTTAGGAAGAGAAAGAAATAAAGTCGTACTCCGACCAAGGAATCTGTAAATCTGAAATGTGTTTATCAGAGATATTGGGGAAGGTTATGGCCCCGCTGTGCAGAAAACACAAATGTTCAGAGAACTGTTCAAGCAGCTGGCCGCAGTTCAGCTGTGGAGCAACAGATCTGCTGCTGTTTCCCTGTAATCATGTGGAACGGCAGCCACAGGCTGAGGAGCTGAGCAACACACACATTAACACGACACACACATTAACACGACACACACATTAACACGAGCTGCTGACAATCAGAGGCTGGAACCAGCAGGAAGACTCACACACACTGAAGAAACTTAATGCAATGCTATATGGATTAATGCTGTTATAGAGGATGGAAGAATGAAATAAAGAATGAAGGAAAGAAGAAAGAAAAGGAGGAATGAAAGAAGCAGGGAAGGAAGAATAAGGAAGAAGGAAAACAAGTAAAGAAGAGAAAAGATGAAAGGAAGAAAGAATCGAAGGAAAGAATTGAAGAAAACAAGGAAGGAAAGAAGAATTGAAAGAAGGAAGGACAAAAGAAAGGAAGCAAGGAAGGAAGGAAGAAAGGAAGGAAGGAAGGAAGGAAGGCAGGAAGGAAGGCAGGTGTTACACAAGAACAGCAGGAGAAAAGGACACATCGGGCATTCTCTTTGTTTTGCACGCAGGTTCATGGACTTCCTGTGATCATCGGTTTTCTGATGGCGAAGAGCCTCGGTCAGCGTCAGTGCGTCTGCGAAGGGAACATGGATGCGCTCGGCTGGGATCAAAGGTCAGATCCCCACTGGCTTCAGATGCAGCCAGGCGCCATAAATGGAGCACGCATAACGCCAGCAGGCTTTAACTGATTACGACGGCCCGCCAGCCGTTAATAACAGGCACTCTCCTGTGATTGACTGAGGCCGTCATATCCATAACCTGCTCTCTCTCTCTCTCTCTGAGTCACCGTGGAAACCATCCGAAAGCAAGCGCACAAAGTATTTACGGCCCCTTGAACATTGTGTCAGTTTAGCCACAAGATTCAATTTTAACTCATTAAGATGTTATTTGATAGAACAACACGGGGGTGTGCATAATCATAAATTAGAAACGAAATTTAAAAAAAAAAATTTCTTGAAAGAAAAATGTTTGTTTCTGTTCAGGCTGCTTGACTTCCTCTTGAATATTTTTTTTAAACTACACATTATTTATGTTGAAATTTTCCACTTACTGTACAATCTTTATTGTGTTTTTATACTTTTGTATATGTTCTGTCTTTGTGTGAGTCTATTTGCTGTTATTGCCAGTCACTTTGCTCAGACGTTTCCCCGTTGTGGAACAACAAACGATTTTATTCTGTTCTACTTTTTGCTACAACCGCGGCTGGAAAATATGTCAGGAATTTCTCTGTCGGCTTTGAACAGAAACTAAGAATCATGCCTGTTCTCAGACTGGATGAATAGCATCTGCGAGCATCAGTTTTCAAGTCTTGTTGCAAATTCTTAGCCAGATTTAGGTCTGGGCTTTGACTGGGACGTTTTAGAACATAAGTAGGCTATTAGCTAAGCTACATTGTAACAGGTTGTCCTGCTGGAAACCCAACCACCACCTCTGTCAAGTTTTTCAGATTTTGTAAGTCTACCTAATAAGTAAGTAATAATAAACTCTGAATTATTTGATTGTGAAAAACGAGAAAATACAAGATAAAAGAGAGGCAAAAACAGAAGCTGCTCTAAATAAGCCGCCTACCGAAGTCGTCCTGTAAGCTGGTGGCGCCCACAGTCGAGGCCTTGTCCTGAGAACCCTCCAGGTGCGCGCTTCCATTCCTGGCCAGCAGGGACACACTCGCGCTCAGCACTGTCACCTGGGAAGGGGTTCTGGATGGCTGAGTTTTCACCAGAGAGGCAGAAGGCTGGGAGGCCTGGCTGAGAGCCTCCTGAAGACTGTTGGAGGAGAGAGAGGGAGGAAATAAGTGGTGGGATTTGTTCTAGTTTACAGGAGCAACACAGAGGGAGGCTGGAAGAGAGAGCGCTGAGAATAGAAAAAACTAATGATGTTTAAAAGCTTTTTGGGTTGTTTTTTTTACCACAGGTTTTCGGTTATCACTTGTGCTGTGCATTGGAACATTCTTAACTTGCTTGCAACTAAACTCATAAACTGTAAAAGCCGATTTTTAACTTACAGTAATTAACAGTCGGCCATTAAATACAACGGCGTATGAGTTGAAATATAGAATCTTTTTTAAAAAAACATTTTTTTTCCCCAACTTTGAAACAGAAATTTCGCAAATTTTCAACTTTTGGAACTCATAAATTAACCTCAAAATCATCTTTTTTTGGCAGACATTTACTCCTTTTATTTTCTGTCTGCAATGACCCTAATAAGCCGTCATAATTATCTGGACCGTGGACAAACAGCTTAGTGATGCAGGCATGAAACAGGGGCGCCGTATAGGGGGGAAAAGTTATGACAATTCCAAGGGCCCCTGACCAACGGGTCTGTTTTTTTTTTTGTTCATAGAAATAAAATAAAAAAATGGGGCCCCGTCAATTACAAAATTATTTATATTGTGTTTTCTAAAATTGTTTGTAGCAGTAAAAATTTCATGTTACCACTCCCAGACCAAAAAGCACATATTTGCCCTGAAGCCCCCCTGGATCTGCATGAAATGGTTCGTTCCTGCTTGGAGCGCTTGACTCAATCTAGTCAGCATAGCTACCAATGACAGCAGATAAATATTTTTCCTGTAATGATAAGTTGTTTCTCCACCATTAGCACATTTAGCAGTGAGTGAATGAGGATGATTGACAGCACTAAAGCCCTCCTCCTGGTTCTGATTGGTTGTTTTGGTCGGAACGTTGCATTACTTTAGCCAGCAATAGCAGTTCAGAGACGAGGTGGAGGAGATTGATTGTTTTCACAGATTATCTGTCTCGTAACAAACTGGCATGACATGGTGCCAGTTTTTACAAATATGGAGAAAACATTTTTTATTAAAGCAATATACTGCAGCTTGAATAAAATGCAACTACATTGCATTTTTTGAGAAGTCTGGATTGCTTCATGTATATTTTGCATGTTGCCTATGACTGTTGCTGGTGGGGAGAGACATTTCAGTATCTAAAACTAATAGAAAAAATTTAAGCAACCTACTTGCATACTGTATGCGGATTGTTTCATGTAAAATTTATAAGCAGTAAATATTGTGCTAGTTATCAGTATTGGACCAAAGAAAGCAAGGCCGTTGCAAGTCTTTACAATTGTGACGCTTTTGATGGGTCAAATAGACTAAAATAATTGTAACAGCAGCTGCATGGAGGGGCCCAAATTAATTTTTTGTCATGGGGCCCAAGATTCCTGGCAGCACCCCTGGCATGAAAACATCATGGTTCTAAACTAGACATTTTAATGCAAACATTCGTGACTTTTCCAGACTCAACTTTCCAAATTCTCAGTCCTTAACGTTCATCAAAAAAACCCAACACTAAAATAATAAAGTTTATGTGTGTAGACAAAATCCACAATTAAAACATGTGAAATGAATGATTCACTCATTTGTTGTTTGTATATGACCAAATAAAACTTAAAAAAGGTTCAAATCCACCATTAAAAACCTCAAAACGAGCGTAAAATGCATGTTTATGGTGAACGTATGCAACCTTTCACCAGCCCTGCACAAAGCTACGATTACTGCTTATACATACAGATCATATAATCAAAGGAGAAAATGCCTGAGAAGGTGAAAGTGTAAAGGCAGTAAAGGACAAAGGAAGAAAGGATCTAGTTTTAACTTTATGACCCCTGGCAGGCTGCTCACTTGATTTTCTTGCTCAACACTTTTGAAGACTCTGCATTTAGAGGCGTGACCTTGAGAGATTGCAACAGGACAAAATAGAACCTCGGCTAAAGGTGAGTCCCTGTCGAACTATTTATTACTTCTCTTTTTTTAAGTGTCTGTATTGCTACGACTGCATGGCACAGCAATTATAGCTCCACAAAAACAAATACCGATCTTGAAAAACATTTCCATCTATAATAAGCTCCTTCAGGACACCAGTCACATAAAGACGTGTGATTTGTTTGACAAAACTGCACACAGCCACTGAATCTAATCATATTTTTTAAAATGTTTTGATATTTATTGTTGCTGTAGTAGAATAAACAGTGGAAATATTAGTCAAACTAATGTGGAGTGTTTTGGGGTTTTTTAAAAACATCGTTAGTTGGAATTTATTGTGACAACAATAAATGAAGATTCTTAGGATAAGAAATGTATCGCAATAACCGATACAATATGTACAACCCCAACTTCGGTCAAAACTTGGTAAAATCATTTTATGTTGATGAAATGTGTGTATTTAAAAGTGATCTATTCAGTTCAGTTTATGTATACAGCGCCAATTTGAAACAAACGTCGTCTGCAGGCAATAAAAAGGGAAGCGTGATGAAGAACATGCAGTCACATCAAAAGGAGAAAAAAAAAAAAAAAAAAAAAATTCACAGCCAAGTCGATAAATCAAAACTTTGGTCCTTGTACCTCTCAGTCTTACAGGATTTAATTCTTTAATGGTTAAAATGTAAACTTTAAAACACCAGATGGAAATATAAACGAGAGTTGGGAAAATAAGGCAAGCAGGGCAAAGAAAGCGGTAGAGAGACGATGTTCGGTTTGAAGTTCTGGACAACAGAAGAGGCAGAACGATGTCGATGTGAGGACAGGAAGGTGACATGTTCAGACCAACCCCCAACACACACACACACCGACCTCGCCCGCGCACGCCGTACCTGAGAGGAGATCCAATGAGAGAGGTGGGAGGGGTGGGGTTACTTCCTGCGTTGTGCCGCCGCCTCACGGCCTGCCGACGAAACGTGCTGCGCTCCCGACGGAATATGACCGTCTCCTCACTTCCTGGCGCTGTCGTGGTGAGAGACGTCATCGGTCCGTTAGTCTGGATTTGTTTCCTTTCCCGGAAATTATGTTTTCATGTGTGGCTTAGATTTTTTACCAGCACTGATATATAAACAACAGCTGGAAAACTACCTAGGAAAGGTTTTCTAAATAACAACAACCCCTTGAAAAGTAAAACCTACTGACCTAATCCTGTATTAAGGGGCAAAAGAGAATAATCAGTTCCCTCTGTATGAGGGTCAATATTTGGGTTTTGTGAAGTTGACTGAACCAATTAAATAAATACAGAGTAATATACGTATATTTGTGTATTAGTGACTATTTGTGTATTAACTATGACCACTGTAGATAATAAACAATAAAATTGAGCCACTTAGGGCCACTGCTAAAAAGGCAGGCTGTTCAGAGAGGCCTATATCAAAGCATATTAGCAGGAAGTTGAGTGGAAGGAAAAAGTTGTGATTTTGGTTGATCCAAAAAATGGCTGTCGAGCATTGTCAAGAGAAAAACGAGGGACGCCATAACCAACATAAAATAAAATATAAATGAAATATACTTTTAAGTAAACTTTTTAAAAATGTATTTGAGAAACAGAATTTTCTTTAGCATTAAACCATTATCAAAATTAACGGAAATAATGTAACAAAACATCTACCCGAGTTTGACTCTTTTTGTTAAATTACAGAAATAAAAACTGCTTTCACAATATTCTAATACTGAGATAGACCTGTAAGTCATACCGACTAGACATTCATTAAGGAAATGTCAACAAAGCAAAATTAGAATAGAAGCAGTTAAGATGATTATCAAAACTGAAATGTTTTTAATTTAACAGCTGTAACGACATTAGCAGAGATCTGTATCTCTGATACATAAATATCTAAAATGATTTAGACTGTGGATGTTAGTGTTACAGCCTGGATGTTGCATCAGTTTCAATGAAGGGTTATTTTATTACCTCATTTCGATCTTACCTTCTTGGCTCCACACTGGCCAACACAACACTTCTGTCCCTGAACATCTGCATGCAGAACAGTCAGATATTTTGACCTCTGCTTTTATTTCCCCCCCTGTAACCCGGGGCGCTCCTTAAAAGAAAACTATGATGTATGACTAACACTGAGACTGTGGTGGATGAGACGAGAGTTATTACACTGCTGCCATTGAAGGAAAGCCTAATAAAATTCTCCCTGGATACATTACACCCCAGATATATATTTTTACAGTCATAAATCCATTAGCAGTAGAAACATAGCTTTGCTAGGCTAGCAAAGCTGGGCTACACCCAGCCTGTCTCTGTGATTAACAGATTTATTCTTTGGATATCCCAGAGCTGACATCTGAAATTTCCAATACATTTTCATAACTGTTATGGTAAGACTGATGAATTCAGCTTACTCTACGCTTTTATATTCCAAAGATAAAAACACCACTTAGCTTATATTAGCGCACATGAAGTTAGCTTGTCTCAGGGATTTACCCATTTTGTTGTTCTGATACCCGAGAGAACAGACGGATTTCTGACACTTAAATAACGGTTAAAATAAGACGAAACAATTTAGATAGATAAAAACATACTTTATAGTTTTAGAGTGAAAAACTACAAAGTTTTTCACTTTATAGTTAAAGTGCTAATAAGCTCTCGGCTTATTAGCTAGCTAGTGCTAGCTTTGCTCAGTGCTTTTCATTGTCCTGAAAAACATTTCTAAAGAAATTCACTCCTAAAGACAATTTAATAGCAGGACAAATACAGAGGAGTATTGAACTGAAAAATGACTCATCCGTTTGTAGATAATGTTTTTAATTCATAGTAAATTTAAGTAGCAACAGCTCCTGGATATATGAGTTTAGGTCAGTTTGGAAGAATGCTTTACCAAAAACTCGAGTGCATTAAATAAGATAATGAACTGCTCTCTCATACACACCGTGTGGCATCACCACTGCTGCAAATTCAATGCAGCTCATGGCTGCAAGATCACTTGACAGCTCAGAAAGCTAAGGAGAGCCAGCATCATTTTCAAAAAAATTCACAGCCTAATGAAGCAATAGAACAAGAGCGAAAAGATATTTGAAGATCTGATATTAATTCACGAGCTTGAAGACCCAGGGAGGGAACAGCGCTAATGCTCAACACAACCATGCTAATAAGACGGCATCTGTTTGCTCAACCCCAACACAAAGCACACACTGTGCTGTCATACTAATAGTGATCTGCACAGGGAACACTTTGCTTGGGTCGGAATTGCAACTCCATGGAAACTCACCATGGTTACGCTGAATGTGGAAGACCGACAACATCCCGTTTGCAATCGTCAGCGCGAGCCGCTGTGAAGCCCTCCCAGTGTCTGGAGGGCCTCACTCGCTCCGAGATCAAGTTCATGAACTCTAGATTTATGCTTGTGTTCATAAACTAAAATAGCAAAAGTTGACAAAAGCTTTCGACAGGAAGTACGCTCGTAAAGTAGGGACAAACAACTTTAAACATCTCAGGAAATTAGAACTTAAGGAGTTTTAAAGTGAAAAAGGAAAACAAACTAAGCCGAACAGAGTAGATAAGTAACAGCATTCTAGGGTGAGCTGTTAAAACAAAGTCTTTAAGTGAGGATAAAAAAGAAGACGTTTGGTACCAACCTCGAAGTGAAGCTGCAGTTGCATCCTGAGGCTCAGTGAAAGCAGTCTGGTTGGGCAGGCTGTTTCTGGAGCGGGTCACTGATTCCAGCTGGGAGGCCCGACCGAGCAGAGATGCAGCGTCCAGGACTTCCCCCTCTTTGGCTTCCAAATCCGACTTGGAGGTGGTGAGGGGCCGGGGCCCAGGCGGCGCTCCTAAGCGGTTGGGGTCATTAAGGCAAGCGGCGGTGCCACTGTCCAAACTCAACACTCTGGCGTGTGTCTTGGCGCTACCAGTGCTGGGCGTACGGCGGGAAGCCCGGCGCTTCCCTCTGGGTCGCACCTCCACCTCAGACCCTCCTGGATCTTTGACCACGAAGGAGGAGGAGGGGGAAGTGGCAGCAGCATGCTTGACTTTCAGGGCCTTGAAGTGACCCTCCGGCGAGTGGCAGGAGCGGGAGGTGGTGCTGGACGAGCTGTCCGTGGATAGATGGTTGGTGGAATGCAGACTGGAGGCACAGCTGAGTTCACTTTGATCACTAGAGTCGTCCTCTCCTCCTCGCGTAAAGACAGCGCTACAGGGTTTAGCTATTCCACGTAACGCCATGTAGTCCCGGCGTCGGCTGGCATCGAAACTGCTCGCTCTTTTCTTCCCTCCGTGCCGGCGTCCGCGGCGCCCAGTCGACAGAGACAAAGTCCTCTGAATGCCGGCTTCGGGTTTTGGCTGATCATCAGCTTTTCCCTTGTCCTGCTCAGTCGCGGCTACGCCCGTCGAGCCATCGGCACTGGTCCTGACACCAGGTTCTTCCATGCTCTCCCCAGGCTGTGCTTGCTCCTGGGTTACGGAAGAAGTACAGGTGCCCAAAGTCTGCTTAGCAGTCAGCTCATTGGCATGAGGGTTTTTATTGGCCTCCCGAGAGGGAATGTTGCAGAGACCTCGAGAGACCACCCCACCGAGGCTTGAACTCTGGCAGTCTGCGGGTGAGGGCACGGCCTCTCTGTCCTGTCCGCGCTCATCCCCCGAAAGTGAGAGAAGGCTTTCCACGTGTGTAGAACTGGTTTGTTCACTGTGAAAGCTGCTGACGGTGCTGTTGGTGTCGCGGTCTGTCCCGCTGCAGTAGCTCTCGGTGGAGCCGCTGCTGCGGGTACTCAAGCTCCTCAAGCTGTCCGCGCTTCGCTCTCCTGCGTGAGACTTTCCGGCCCCAACCGAGCCCTTCCTACCACCACCCACCTCAACCTGGTAGAGCCCTGAGCTGCCCTCCCCCGCCTCTCTAGAGGCAGAGCGAGCCACTTTGTGCGAGTCTTTGTGCTTGCAGCACTCTTCCCTCGAGGTGGAGGGCACTGCTTGATCCTGCTGGTAAAGCTGCTCCCTGTCGCACAGCGCGGGCCTGTGCGGTCTTGCCGCCTCCAGCTCACACACTGTGTCGAGGCCCCCTCTCCGGGGCGGAGGATATAGAGCAAAGTCTGGCAGACAGGGGTCGGGAAAGGCAGAGCCCGACGAGCTGGAGGTTCGAGGCAGACCCCGAGAACGGAGCTCCTTCCTGAAGGCCTGAGACTGCATGGACGCGTGGGAGGCCACCTCCGTGTCACAAGACGAGTGCGACAGGCTGACGTGATAAGCAGCAGAGGTGCACATGTCGCCGGCCTCCCGAGAGAGCTCTGAAGGACACAAGGAGGTGGAAGGCTGCAACGAGGCAAAGGAGTCATTGGGAACGAGGCAGTACATCTTGGTTTCCGACAGCAGGTCTATAAAGGGCGAACACAGAAGAAGCGAAAATGTTAGACGACGTTTCGAAGCGTGGGTTCAGAATGGCTTGTTTTCAAAGAGTCGTTACCGTGATCGTGACTGCAGCTCCCGATGAGAGTCAAGCTGATGTCGTCCGAAGCCTTTCCCACGTCTCCTGTGATAACAGGATTAAAAGAAATGAGGAGCTGACTGATTTAATGAATGTAACAATCATTATATTAAACGACTGGTGAACAGAACTATGCCCTTTTACTAACGGTACTTGGAGCAACACTCTTCAGTGAGGACACTGTTACTGAGACAAAACATATCAAAGCTAACTTTTTCAGTATGAGCAAGTTTTTCAAGATGAAATCCAAGAGACATAATTCACTTTTTTAAAATAAATAAATAATATTTTTAAACAATTTTGAGACATGTCTGTGGTTCATTCAGGCTATGAAAGAGTGTGAGCTTTTCATCAGATAACAGGAAGTCCGAATGGGCTACAGGAACGTTGCTGTGTTTTATCTCTTTTTTTTTTTAAATGTCCAGCCTCTGTCTGTTGTGGAGCATGTCCAATTTGGAAATGTTTACATTCTGTCCAAAATCTTAGAGTAAGAATACAAGCACAGAAAGTACTGTTTCTGTTAGCTAAGCGGACAAGTTGCTCATTTAAGATTCAAACAAGAATACCAAAACCCGGCTCACATCAGTTGCTCCCTCTACCTTTCTCTCACACAGTGTGGCGTCACCTCTGCGTCTCATAGAAATAATTAGTAGCTGTTCACATTAGGAAGTTAATAAATAAATATTGTTTATCTTATGTTATTGTTCCCAAACATGAAAGCAATGCTCCACAGTTTAAGGCTTTGAAGGCGATTGGAAATCAGCCAAAACATTCTGATGGGTGCATCTTCAACAATCACTGGTCCTTGGACTTAACATGCAACAGACCTCTAAAGAGAATACTAATGAAGGAAACAGCTAGCCTAGCCTCATACCATGAATGTCCAACAAAACACTGTAGATTTGCTTTTGCAGCAGTCAAAACAAGCAGCTCTCAATATATTCCTGGAATACCAGCATGGCTGTTATAGGAAACTTCCCTCCAGAGAACCAAATGTTCAGACTCTGCAATGATTTCCCCCCCGCCTCAAACAAAGACGCTATGACCACTACGAAGGTGACGAAATGAAAGAATAGGGATGTTACACCGAAGGCAAAAATCTGAAACCCTAATTCACAAACTGCCGGCTAATTAGGATGACTCACTGAAAAACTCAGCGAAGCAACCACTTCAACCTGACAGTGTAATGGGTCCAAAGCAAAGCTGGAAGCTGATTTACTCTCTACGTCGGATTCCAATAAAGCCTTACCGGAGAATGCCTCCCATGCTAAGTATTACAGTGAATCTTTTCAGAAACTGTAGCGGTCTGCCTAAGGCCGGCTCGTCCTGGTTTGACTGCTGAGGTCAAAGCAATGCTGAGTCAGGGTACATCTCCTGGACAGCAGGGAGATCACGGTCAAGGATGTGGGCAACCCATAATGAGACGGTTGTAAAACCAGGCATTTAGCTGCTCTGCACTCTTGTAGCAAGCTCTTTTTTTCTTTTTCTTTTTTCTTAATTTCACATATATGAAGTTACACAGGTACGGGAAAAGTGATGAAGAGAAAACAAAGTCAAAAACAAAGAAAGAAAAGGAGTATGTGTGGGAGGAAGGATGTAACATTTAGACAATGGGATCGGGAACGAACTACTGTATGAAAATACTAAAACAAAACAAAACAAATATCTAATTTATTTTACCCTACTTATCCAGACCTGGAGAATACTGAAATTAAGTTCCAGGCTGCATAATAACCCTGCAGGAAGTTTTAAGTCAGATCCTCCTGGCTCGTAGTAGACTGAAGACAGATTGTCTGCAACAAGATGATGATCTGAAACCTACTTCCAAAGTCCACACAAACATGATTCACAAGACCTAAAGTAAAATCGACCTTCGATGAAAACCGAATCTATTTCAAGCCACTTTTATAACGTCCTCAATGAGGCCAATAAATGTAGTTCAAAGTACAGCATATTATTATGCAACAAGGTGGAGTGTTGCTCCGTTTACCTTTGACACCCATCGCTCTCCCGTGCGCTGATGCAATCTGAGAAACGAAGGGGGAAGGAAAAAGAAAACAAAATTGTCACTGAAAACTGGACTGACTGGCAAAAGACAATTCATTTGGTAAATGGCAGCCATATTGGATCTTGAGGTCAGAGTTGTAAACTTACAAATAAACCTTAGACGTGTTGAGCAGCAATTACGAAATGGAGCAGATTTATTTATTTATTTTCCGATTCCTATATTAACCGTGTTTAAACGGACAGGCAGCGTCACAGGCATCACCTAAATGACTGACTAATCCTTCCCACCTTTTATCAGCTTCAGATTATTTTGCATCTGGAAGAGGGAAGTCAGAGCTCATTTGCTTTTATGCTTTGGCAATAACAGAGAGCAATTATCATTCGCTTAGAAAGGGAAAAGCAAATAACGCTCTATCAGTGCTAATGCATAATGTTTTATATCCCTATGAGGAAATGTGTTTCATTGGTGTGTTTTTCTTTCGCTACAATGAAATTGGAAACCGTAGTTTTCTTTATGATTTTTGAATGCAACCTTTTTACAAAACTTTTTAATATTAGTCAAAGGCATAATAGATATTTGAAAAAAGCATTTTTGCCTCTATGAAGCCTGTACGTAACAAATATCTCATCTACCACTTGCCAGCTGGTTGCTTAGTTATGCTGGTTAAAAGCTTGACTCTCCAACCAAAGTGGAGCAAAATGAAAGTGTCTTAAATTAAAACTGCTGTGAAAAGAATCGATTGTTTCTCCGGTAAGGGATGCGCTCAAATGGGATCATTTGAGCTCGGTTCCTCAGAGCGATATTTACATCCCTGTGGTGGTGCACCGAAACCCAAAAGAGGCAAACTAATGACATTTTGCATGACATACACTTTAATTGTGCTGTAATCCAAAGTTACAAATTAGGATTAGGTGAAGGCTGGCAATATGATGTTTATTGTTAATATTTTGATTCTGATACGTCCGTCGAATTCGTGGAGGTGCACCGATAAATCGGCCTTCCTTCTTTTCCTTTTCCTATTTGCAAATTTGATTCATCTCTCATTTTCGGTTCGAGAAACCATACTTATATAAAATTTCAGAGTGAGATTCCCATTTTTCTAATAATATTCGACTGAATATACTAAACGATAATAAACCTGTTATCAGTATCGGTATAGGAAGTAAAGAAAAAAAAAAGTGGATCGGTGGATCCCCATTCCTGAACTTAAATCGTTACAAGTTACTAATATAAAATTTTACTGTGTATTCATTGGCTATGTTACCACAATAATGTTATACATAACAAATTCTCTTTTAATCTGTGAATTTTAAATATGTGTGTCTTTAGTTTTAACATGTATTCCTGCAAACGAAAAAACTGCTAAACGCTGCGTAGTAACAGTTTGAAAATCAATCAAGTGCAATGCCTCTAGAAATATAAAAAAGTGTTTATGCTCAAAAGACAAATAACAATAAGAGATGAAAACATCTCGATGTTCAATTTCTGACTGGATCGCTCCTCGATCTGAGCTCGAGAAAGTAAAATTGGGAAACAGTTGTGGCTCATAAAATGGCTTCCCATCACTCCTTACGCTCAATTAAAAGAGACGAAGATTCAAGTCTCAAACCAAGAGTCCAAGTCGTTTGACAAAGTTAAAAGACTCAAGTCTTTTAACTTTGTGTCTCAAAGTCAAACTGATCGTTTTAATAGTCACATATACAAGGCGAACAGCTGGTTTGTTTACCTGATTAGATTCCATCCCAATGTAGGAATTTCTTGAACTGCAGTCCACCGGCGGAGTCTCTTGTCGGACGAAATCTGCCATCTCTATCCCCCCTCCAGGGTCCCTTTGCAAAACACAAACCCATGCAGATGAATTGAAGACACTTTCCTGGAGGCCCCAAAATTATTCTCAACATTTTATTTTTGTCCTTCGCATTAATCAGAGCTCCAAGCTGGAAGTTTTCTTTGGATTCTGAAACTCGATGATAAAAAAGGTGGGGAGGAGGGAAATGCATTCATGCTGATTTTCTCCAGGTTTATATTTAGCCTCGACATGCTTACTTAACCAGCTGGTATGGTGAAACAGAAAATCCCTCAAAGGATGTAAATAATTTCCATATGCCAAAAAAAAAGAAAAAGAAAAAAAAAAGTTCCCATAACAGGTCAAACCAGAAAAAACCCCAACTCAAACAAAGTGACAAAAATAGTGCAAAACAGGCAGGAGCTCCTGTTGGTGCCATCAGTGTAAACTGAAACAACCTGGAATGTTGCTGCAGATGTTGCAGGCAAAGCTGCGACTGCGACTGTCCCTGCGGTCGAGGACCGTCATGCGTCCCGTTGCTTTTCCCCTGCGTCTTACAAGCGCTCCCCTCGGGAATGTGAACATGAGTCATTTCTGCAACTCCTGGGCACCGGAAACCTTACCGGCTGCCTTTTATTTCCACCAGAGTGAGAAATGAGCACCTCAATAAATTATTTTTTTTTTTAAAGTAAAAACTAACTATAAACCAAGTATTCAGAATAATAGGTTAACGCCGAGCCTCTCTATAAACACGTCATTAAAGACTTCATTAGCACTATCACAAGTTTTGGAAAAGAATGAAATCCATACATTGTCCTGGAGAAGTATTTATACACTCAGAACTATTCGCAGTTATGCCACTTACTGATACGATCGGAATAAACATTGTGTGGATTCATCAATATTCTGCAAAAAAAAACCCATTTTGGTGCCATCACAGCTTCACATTTTGCAGCGTAAAAAAACTAACTTTAATGTATTTCATGCAACAGACAAACACGAAACAGAACCTATTAAGACAGACTTACAGTATTCAATTATGCCGCAGTTCATGCGGCATAATCTGCGAGAGAACGTAAAAGAAAAAAAATCATCCATGCCCCCTAGAGGGCTCTGTAGAAATGTGTGGACTGTAAATTTATCTACCTGTGCAAATAATTTGTAGAATAATATTTTGCTGCACCAGCAAGTCCTTTAATGTACGCCTCCACCAGCTTTGCTCATCTACCGACTGAAATTCTTCCCTATTCTTTAAGAAAAAAAAAGTTACATAGGGCATCAATTTTCATGTCTTGTTACCAATTTTCATTTCTACTTTAGTCTGGGCTTTGAGTAGGCCATTTTAACACATAAACATGCTGTGATTTGCACAGTGGGTTCTACGTTTTAGTCATTGCCTAGATGCCTCAGGTCTAGGCTATTGTTATATTTCCATACTCTCCTGTACTTAGCTGCATTCCCACAGGATGATGCTGCCGCCACCACATGATGTTAGTATCCCATCGACACGCCTGTTCCTTGCTAATCATGACGCTGTTTCTTAAGCCGGTGGTTTGCTCTGTATTGCTCTGTATCTGCATCAGTACAAAATGGGGCTACTTAAAATATAACGTGTAACGCAATTCAAATGGCTATTCAGTTGGTCAATAGGATAAAAGTTGCTATGAAGTTACTGTACCTTTAATAACTCCTCAGACACACACCTGTAGTATTTGTTAAAGTTTCATAAGTTTTGCATTGAATAAATTAATTCAGAAATTTGTTGTTATTTTTTTGCCTGATTGTTATTATGTTATTTTCATTTTGGTCTTTAAAGTACCAAAATTTCCGCACAACGTTATGCTTTGGTGGATGATGCAATTTTTTAAATATCAAATGATTCATGTTTTGATCAGTTACAGTTACTTGAATAACAATATACTTCCTACTTTTTTATTCTTACTTCCTACCTTTTTTTTTTACTTTTACTTAAATAAAAACATGCTGCTAATCTTACTTGAGTACAATTTTTGGCTACTCCACCCACCTCTGTTACACGTGAGGCATTTCAAAAATATGAAACGCGGTTTCATCTCTTTTCTTCCTATTTATCCATTTTTCTGTGTTCTTATTGATCTTTCCGTTTGTATGGAACTCCCTGGCATTAACATAAAAATCCTGACATATGAAACTGCGGCTAACGCCTGACTCAGCGCTTCTGCTCCAGTCGTCTCACTGTCTACTAGTAGACTAATGACTCAGCCCTCCCCCGCTCCACGTTGACCCTCTGCTGTCATCGATAAGGAAGCGTGACCGCCTCGTGCGCCACGGTCTTACGCAGAGCGTTTACTCATCCGGGCTCTCGTATCTGGACTGGTCAGCTCACCCCGGGCCGTTGCTATCCTCCCGACGGGTGACGCTGCCGTCGTTGGCGCCCTCCGTTCCCCCTCTGCGGCTCTGGTTCTCCTTGGCCTGGTGCTCCACGACCTCGCCCTCGTCCAGGGCATGGTGGAGGCGGTAGTTTACCATCTTTAGCAGCAGGAATATGGCGGCAATCACACCGCAGTAGACCCCGACTATGACCATCGTTGGCGGCAGGGCCTAAAGCCGGGAGAAGAGAGAGGAAGTTCAGCCGTGTAAGATGCATGTAATTCAAAGTGGTTTACCAGAAGGAAATGGTTCACGTTAATAATCCCACAAAAAAAACCCCGAAAGAAATTATAACATGTAAGTGAAAAAAGTTAAGATATGATGTTTTATCGCAATATATTGCGGTACTATTGTGATAACGATAAAAGTGACGATAATAACTAATTATTACTTCTTTCTTAGGTATCTGTGGCGGCCGTGACTGTGTCGCAGCAATTAAAGTCCCACAGACACAAATTCGATTGAAATTTAAAAGTACTTTATTGATCCAAAAGGGAGATTAAATGTTGTAACTCATATCAATTCAGATCCTCTAAAGAGTTATAGATGGTGATGGCTGGAAAAGATCTTGGCAGGAAAGGTCTCTTGTAGCGGTCTGTGTTACAGCAAACCCTGAAGAAGCCTCTGACTGAAGACACTGTTTTCCGAGTCAGTCTCGTGAAAAGACATCTTGTTGCAATGCTGCTCTAGAAAAACGTTCACATTTGTAATAAGCTTCTTTAGGACACCAGTCACATAAAGAAGTGTGATTTGTATCACATGCTAACTGTATTTAATCATATTTTCAAATATATTGATATTTATCAATGCTCTAATTGAACAAACAGTGGAAAAAATGGTAAAACCTACCATCTAGACAATATGAACAGTTTTTTAAAAACATCAGTATTTGGAATTTATTGTGACAATAAAACAAAATTCTTATCATGACAAGAAATTTATCACAATAAATGATAAACAAGTCGATAAATGCCAACCACTTGATAATAATGATGAAGCCATATTTGGCCATTATAGGCAGGCAGAGCTGAGAAGCATAAAAGCTAACTGGTGCTTGTTTAATAGAAACATTTGCAAATATGTAGATATGCCTTCATTTCAAACCAAAAGGCAACAATTACTATTTCAGCTGCTAAAATATTACAAAATATATTATAATCTGATGTTCAAAAAATTTGAATGTTTTAGAAAAGTTATTTTTGCGTCTTCATCACCAAGTCAAATGCATTGTATAGATTAATTAGAGGAAGAATGCTGTTTCAACACTTTTATTTCTGTTAATTATGACCTTTTTCCACTTACAGCTAATGAAAACGCCACATTTAAAATTAGAATATCACATCCGAACAATAAACATAAAAAGAAGCCTTTTTTTAAAAGCAAAAGTGTGGACTTAATTAAAAATATGCTCAACGCCATAAAAATAAGCATCTTGGACATTAATGTCTCCCCAGTTTTAATGATTGGACCGATATCTACGGTATATGTAAAAAAAAAAAAAAAAGACTAACATCGGCCAATGTCGATATATTGCGTATGCCTAAAATTATTAGAACAGCTGAATAGACTTTTCACTAGTCGAGGTTTAAATTAGCTATGAAACAAAAGCAGAAACTAATTTAACACTTTTTAATTTTTTGTTTGTTTATTTCAGCTCCAGACTCCAGATAGCCGGAGCTACGAGGAAACAGCAGTCAGCTGTTTCCTCGTAGCTCACATACTTTAGTACAGGTAGTGCTGTGTATATGGAGCTAAATTGGGGCCATAAAGTCTGTTCAGAATAAAAAAAAAAAGAAAAAAAAGACTTGAAACTGAAAATAAGGATTTGAAACTGTATTGTAACTGAAAGAAAAAAATTTTCAAAACAAATTTTGAGATTCAAGTTTGTTTCTTCTTAAGTTACAAACGTTTTGCCCTCTTGTAGCGTTGGGTGCGGGGCCTCAGGTGTGGAATCATGACTGTCAGCTCACCGTAACAGCTGGACTACATATCAGCAACTGTTTCATTCAGGTACCATAGGAACTGGAAATGTCTTTAAAAAAGCCCCTTTTCTTTTTTTTTGCGGCGCGGAAAGTAACCCACATTTCCTAAAAGTTGCCTGACCGCCAGCTGCCTTCTCTGGTTCTTTGAGACCCTCTTCCTGCATTCACTTCCAAGTTAACACAAACAACAGCAGGACTATATAAAACACGGCGCTGACCAACACATTTCCACTCCAGGAATAGAACTGAAACTGCAAACCAGCCTTAGGGGTCAGTAAATCACTCTCTGACCTGGGTGGAGCTACAGATTGGTATTTAAAAAAAAAAAAAATCAATTATCCACATGACCTCTTAGTTTTTGTTACACATCTGCATTAGAAAATCCAATTCTTTCTTTGTGTGTGAGTTTGAGATCTTAAAGCGACACTTCCGTCACATTAAACCCAGTTTGGATCTCCTGAGTGATCTCCTTTTATTGCTGCAGAAAAACCTCACGTTGAGTGCATTTACTCATCTAGGTAAAAACAAAACAAACCAAAAAAATAACAAGATATATCCTCCAGATATTGCGTCTGTTAAACCAAGTGATTTGGATCAGAATTCACGATGACCCATTTAGATTTTACTCGCAGAGTTCAGCAGATTTATATTCAAAATCCTCTGGTATTTCAAAGACATGATGATCTCATGCACTCTGACAAGGTTGCCAGGAAATTTGGAAGAAAAACAAGCCCACAGCATGACAGATCCTCCGCCAGACTTAACAGTCTGTGTTTTAGATCAAGTCTACCTGGAGTGCTATTTTCTGACATAGACATCCATGAAAGACATCCGATTTGGTGTCCGGCACATCAAAGTCTCATTGGGAGGCCTTTTATGGAATAGAGCCGTCTGTATTTTCGTGCCAAAACTCCATTCCCAGTCTCCTACAATATAATAACACGGTTTCAGTTAAAGTCTACGCACAGCCAACTCCACATGTTTATGTTTGTGCTGGTGGGATGCTTTTTTTTTTTTTTTTTTTTTTTGACATTGGTCCCAAACAATTGGATGGAAGCTTCATAGCGTCTAATAGTTGGGTGATAATAGTTTGGCTCGCCGTCAGAGAGGTTTGACTGGTAGATAAATAAACCAAGCACCCCCATAATTGAAATCGACATTTGAGACTTTGTAAAGACTGGCGATCTGACAAAATGAAGGGAATCGGTACCGATTTATCCTGCAACCCTAGTTGTTATGGAAACATGCCGCAAACTTTGGAGATCCTCCTCTAAACAAAAAGTCCGAAATTTAAAAACCTAAAACTAAAAATGTGCTTCACTTACATTATATTTAACTGATTTAAATTGTGCCAC
Organism: Brachyrhaphis terrabensis; assembly: GCA_903067065.1. NCBI lineage: Eukaryota > Metazoa > Chordata > Actinopteri > Cyprinodontiformes > Poeciliidae > Brachyrhaphis > Brachyrhaphis terrabensis. The sequence goes on along the minus strand of CAEGAG010084167.1, from coordinate 10,807 downwards.
AATGTACTTTGAATGATAACTAATCCCTAAAATAGGATTATTTATTTTTTTTATAACCCCACAGATTAAATGTACTCAACTAAATGCTAAATATTTCCAAACAAAAATTTCCCCCTTGTAATAATGTTACTGCAATAACAACTGCGTTTGTTTATAAAGGATTTATTATTGTGGCCATCAGCTGCCCTCCTGCAGTAAACAGCTGGCTGCTACTGAAACTGATCAGAAACCAAACCAAAGGAAAACAAACAACGATGACAGCCAGTAATTGATTAATCAACTGGGTTGTTTTTTTGTTTTGTTTTTTTTTCAACACTGAATTTCAACAAAAGAGCTTCTCCTGACCTAATCCAGTTTTTGGACAGTGCATTTTGCGGGATTGCTCGCAGCATTCCCAGGCACTAAGTGATAATAAACTGGTCGGGTTATTTTTACAGGAACAGTCCGAGTACAGTTTATGTGTGCCGCGAAGTAAAACTGGTATAAAGGTTACATTGTCTTTGCTCCAGATAATAGACAGAGAGCCGACCGTGGCGATCCTTTAACAGCTAACCTAACGGACACTTTAGCTCGGTAACTTGCGCTCTAAAACGGTACCAGAAAAATAATTAAAAAAAAAAAACACCTAAAACTGAGACTGAAATGAAAGTATGGAGTCGTACAAAACCCACTCACCATGTACAGCGTGAAGGGGAAACATAGCAGAAACAGCCAGATGTAGAGATGCAAAGCGTTGACGAATGTGTTCTGATCGGGGTCGTAGTACCATCCGCCCGTGACTGAAGCCCAGACCCCCTGCCTCAGGATCTGGAGAGTCTGCGACCCCATGTTGTTCGATCCCCTCCCTCCGAATAATCCGGGCGGAACCGACCTACGGAGCAACCGGGCTGACACGCTGGCTACTCGTCGCTCAACATGACAAACGGTGCTCTGTTTTCAGCCAGTGGCCTGAAAAATCCCCTCTGCAGCCATCTTCTCTGACGCTAGCCCGGTCCGGCCAGCTGGGGCACTGTTTCGGTCCTCCACGCCCTGCAGGGAAAGGCTCTTCTTCGTTGTCCATCCGTGCGCATGCGCCGTGAAAGCACATTTGGGAGCGCTGTCCGATAGAAATGGGAGAGGAAGACGCCGCGTTGGAATCTTAAACGACACGTCAGTGCGTCCGCCATATTGTAAGTGGCAAATTAATTTTAAGAATCAGTATAAGTCTACTTGGGAACGGAATTTTAGAATGAAAGAAGCATTGCTAATAATCGTGTTTCATATCGATTAATCATATACAATGCAAATTAATATATGGTAATTTTATAAGTAGAAAAATTCACCACATTGAGAAAAATTCAATAAAGTCCTCTGTTCAAAATAAGCTCGAGCAATCCATGTGAAACACAGTGCGCTTAAAATCCATGTCAACATCTCCTAATTTACCCCTGGAAATGAACCAAAGTATTTTTAGTAAATTCAAATTTAGTTTCTAAGATTTAAAACATTGATTTCGGAATTATTTTTTTACTAAGTTTTATTTAAGGGTGGATGTAAAATAACGTCACGACATATTACATCTTTGTTTTCAATTTTCCATTAATTTAGTAGTAGCTTAACATACAGCAATAATGAAATTACAGTTAACTATAGTTAATATTATTCATTATAATATATGACTGTACTATAAATTATTGTATGATAATGTATAAATGTCTATTAATACATTTATTATTATAGAAATATAATAAATGTATTATTATTTAGACCTGCTTATTAAAAATACAGCGATGAAGTGTCCAATCTTTATCCGTTGTATTTTCATCTGTAAGCCTCTCGAGCTCGTGACCTACAAACCTTAAAACAATGCCACTCACAATATGGACCCCGTTGACACTCGTGTGACTTCTGTTCTTCTACATCTATGAGCGTTACAGGAAAAAATAATGGGAAGATGGAAAATAATCAAGAAAATATGTAAATTTCTTACGACATTTATTTTTCCAATATCTATCTTTTTAGTAATAATGCTCCATTTAAATGACTAGCACTGTTTTAAAACAACATATTTAAATCGAATTGCTATTGTTGAAGGCAGACAGCAGAAAGGCTCAATGGAACGACAGAGACACCTAGCGTTGATTTTTTTTAAATTCAAACTTTTAAAAATATAAAAAACGAGCCAGAGTAAAACAACTAATCAAAATCGAAGATTGGATGGAAGGATGTTGTCCAGTTATGTGGATTTATTCTGTATTTTCACTGTGCTTTAAAGCATATTGAACCCGTCTGATCCTGGTATGGCTGTAAAACATTGTTGTAGTTACAAACCCAATTTTGAACATTTCATCAGCAAACTTAACAGGGTTCTACTAAGCACATGCAGTTGACAAGGAAGCAGTAAAGTGTTTTGGTGTGTTTAAGGTAATAGGAAACTACAACTCATCAAAACTTAGCAAATGAAGAAACAAATATATACATTTACTCAATAATTTTATTACAAAATAAAGTAAGTGTGGTGTGTTTTTGTTTTTTCTTTAGAAACAGCTGGAAGTGAGCACCTTGGTTTTTGCTACACTGTCAACGTGCGTAATGACATCTCCTGAAAGCAGGCTTTGAAACCGTCCTTTGAAATCAATACAGCAACAACAAAAAAGTGTGCTGACATTAAAAAGTCAGCTGGCACTAATGCTGACCTCTGCGTATTGTCAAACAAACAAACAAAAAAAAGAAATATCCACATTAGAGATCCTACTGACGTAACCCGGGTCGGCCATGTTTTCAGTCCAGCTGCCCTGAAACGCACTTAGCTCTAAGTTCCTCCTCTAAGTCTACAAAAAGAGATGGATGTCCTTTTGTGTCAGTTCAGTTAAAAAACCCCCAAAATAAAGCAGGGAAGCAAAAAAGGTTGCATTTTTTGGAGGGGTGGGGGGTGAAGCACAATGACTCCCAGAGGGCAGCTGTTCTCTCAGCTAAGGAAGTAGAATACAATGTTGCTCCGTTTTCCCGTTACTGCAGCCTCGCCCTCTTCTCAGGCGGAGGTTTGCTCGGCGGAGCCGGCGCTGACGACTTGGTGGCCGGCTCCCGCTCCTCTTGTTTCACAGCTTCTGTGGGAGGTTCAGGCTCCTTCTTTACCTCAACTGAAACATAGGTTGCAGTTGATTAATTGGGATTAATATGAGTAATTCATCTAAACGTACACATTTTCAGATTCAAAATTTTATGTCAATATAATATGATACCTGGAATTGGTTTGTCGCCAGGCTTAGGCTGAAATCAGAGACAGAAAGCACGTTGGCAATCATTTGCGAGATATTTGGTTTCAGTAAAAACTCTAGTATGAATAATCATGTAGACATACTAGATGTACCTGATAAAAAGTTGGTGGAAACTTTGATCTGAGGTCCAGAAGTAGTGTGTCAACACGATGCCTCTGAAACAGAGAACTAGGCTCCTCTTTCTTCTTGGATTTAGGCTTCGTTTTCTCTGTAACAAGTGACAAAGTTAGTTATGAAACCTTTGAGAAAGATGGCAAAACTAGAAAGTAATGTGGGAAATGTTTCTGGATTTGCATGTTTGAATAGTTCTGACACATACAGGGCTTTGCAAAAAGTATTCATACCCATTCAAATTTTCTAAATTTATGCTATGTTACTAAAAACAGTCCAGTCAAAGTCTGGAGTTAGGCTTGAAAGTGGATATTTACAGATACCGATTCAATACATTGACTTAAAACTTTTTATTGTTTGTTTTATTTATTTATTATTATTATTATTTTACACAGACATAAAAGTACTGAATTGCAATTTAATTTCATAACTCGCCAGTACATCACATTTAAATCCACCAATAGCTTCACTAAACTCGGTCAAACATGTAAAAACATCACAACTTTAATTTATTCAGTCAGTGCGATTAGGAGTAGAACAGTCCATGTAAAATAATTAAATAAACTGAAACTGACAAAAACAATAGGCTCACTACCTTGATCAAACATTCAAACATGTATAAATAAATAAACTGGAACAAACTTTCTTTCAAATAGTTCAGAAAGTACAATTAAGAATTCTAAATATGACGTAAAATAAATAATAAAGCATGACGTCGCTCAGAGCACAAAGCATAGAATTAGACTGAATAGATCTGAGCTTATGGATCGGGCACATTGTCATCCATACCTGATCTTGAGGGGTTTTTTCCCCAATATTGGGACCGATACAGATATTAATCTTGGATCGGTGCATCTCTAGTGCTATGAATACTTTCACAAAGGGGTTGTATGTTTCAGTAATTATCAACCAACCACAGGTTGGAAACATAAATTAAGTTTAAAAAAAAGAGCCAACCTCTCTCCTCCTGATCCTTGAAGTGCCACCAGTATCCTTTGGAGGGGTGATAGCGGCAGTACGACATGGCCTCGTCGAAAGCCGACTGGATTCCATGGACTGCAGAAAGCTAAACCAGCACAGAATAAATACAAAGAGGACAAAAGCTGTAAAAACAATCCAGCATCTTAACACACCAAAAGACTAACAGCAGCTATAATTAACCAGACTTACCACTCTGGAGCTAATAACCGTCCCCAGGTCTGGAGCCTGATACACCACTCCCGCTATGATGTAGTAGTCAGCCAAAGGAATCACTAGAAAATGTTAGACGGAGATTTTTACATGGAGCAGGATGGAAAAATCGTATTACCAATGTTTCAAATATAAAGTTCATGCACTGGTTACAACGCAGCAGCGGTGTGGTGTGTTGCTCTGCTCACCTTGTGTTGGAGACTGACGCTGCTGCTTACGGATGATGTAGAGAATTGGTTCCTGAGCATGAAGAAGAATGTACTCCACTCCCACCATCTGACTGGAAATAAAAACAACATGGAGGGAAACCAGCTTTCACTATCATCCTCACTTTGAGGACAAACTTCATGTTTTGCTTTGGGGTTGTTTTTTTTTTTTTACACGTGGCAATAGACGGTATTCAGAAATAAAATCAGATGATCGATAAGCCACATAGTGATTAGGCATGCGCGAATTACAACTACCAAGGTTGTAGAGGTTACAGTTTTAAAACCGTTAAAACATTTTCCTTCATAAGGTAAAACTTAAAAAGTAAAAAAAAAAAAAGAGAGAGACAGAGAGAGAGAGGAAGTAGCAGAGTTAATATGGCAGGAAGCTAAACACTTTGAGTTAATAAGTAGGACCCAGGAAACCTTAGAGATTTGGAGTTTCTGTATTACATCCAGTTCCAATTCTGTGCATCGATTTCAGTTTACGTTTATGCTTTTGGGACATCTAAGAAGAAGAAAAAAAAATCAACACAAAAATAAGTGTAGTCATAAAATATCATAAACTTACTTGAGGTGCTCAAGAGTGAGCCGCTGCATCTTCACGATCTCGTTGTTGCAGGTTCGGTCATAGAACGGGTTGCTCCTCTCGGAGAAGTAGTCCAGAACATTCCCGGGATTGAGAATCGGCACCCAGCCGCTGTCCACCCACGATATGCCCAGGAGGTTGTCTGCAAAGTTACCATGGAAACAAGCTTCAATGGCAAGTGATCAGTGGGCAGCATTGTTACATTTCACACTTCTCCAGTTTTAAAATCTTGAAAATTTTTTAACAGGTTTTTTATAGTCATGTTCCATAAATTGTACACTAACACAATACTGAAACTGGCTTCTAATTGGTGGTAGAAAACTATTTTACTTTTTTTTTTTAGCACTGGTTCTACTTTACAACTGTCAATCAGGATGGAAGCTCTAAAACACACATTGTGATATTTAATATCTTTAACCTGTCTGCAAAAATATATGTAAAGCTATGGTCTTTTTTTCTATTCCAACTTTCCCCTCATCACACCATAGTTTTAAAACAGCTAAAAATACTGACATGTAAACCTATTGTGTGCAAGCAAAACGTAATATGAATTTTCTATTTATCTACAATCCAACACTATCTAAAAATCTGGGATTTGTTTATAGATACTCATTTACAGTTTATAAATGAGTACCTCATTTCAATTCCCTGCCATTTGACACACGAATGTACCAGAAATAATAAGTTAAAGAAGCTGAATCTTTAAGAGCAAACAATAATTAATACACTGTGAAAGAAATGAAGTCTGAAACCAAACAATATAAGAACACCGGAGCTATCAGAGCTAGCTGGCATGCTAACGTTACCTTACACTAACAGCGTTACTAAATGCCTTTAAAACACACCAACTCTAAATTCAAGCTTTATTCCATTCGTTTCACATTAGACTCGGTTAATTAAAATGATTCAATCTTAAATAAACCAGATAACGCGTTCCACATAGCAATACAACAATTAGCCTACCTCTGAAATCAACCGACGCCATGACAGTAAACAAATAGTCTCGTAAAAATGGCGTCTTTGCTGTCCGTCGTGTCGCAGCTTGATGACGTAACCCATTGGCAATCGTTACGAGAGGTGTACTTGAACTCCTTCACGAGGCTCACAACTTTAGGTTTAGAAATTAACCCCGGTTCTCTGAACCATGAGTGAGGTATCTCACTATGAGACACGACCCCAGCGCCTGTCCCCCAGAAGCTCTATTTCTAGGGTGACCAAACGTCCGTATTTCCCGGGACATGTCCGTATTTCACGTCTTGTCCCGGGCGTCCGCCGGGGGGGTTGTAGGAGGAGGAGAGAAAGGAAAGTGTACTCCGGGGGTGGGGGGAGAAGAAAGGAAAGTGTCCGTCCTCCTTTTCAGAGCTCTTCAGTAAAGTATATTTTTGATTTGGTAAGTAAAACGTGTTAAGTACATTTTAGGTATTTTGAGCGTACACTTTAAACAAAGGTAAATACATCAGAACACTGCAAAACTAACCATTTCATTATTGATTTGTTGTTATTTCATTTCTTTGAAAATATTTTAAACTCAAAATTAAAACAATTTATTTTTTGTGCATTTTATTTGTAGATGAACCCAACATTTAGTAAATCTAATTAGTTTATTGTGGTGATAATATATTTTTAAGTCATCCAAAAAGATGTACTTTTGTAAATTTTTCATATATTTTTTTTACACAGTAACAATATTCACTAGCAATACCAGGTGTACTATTTCCAATTAGACATTATACTAGTTCATATTTCCTCCAATTAACAGATAACTGCATCCGTGGATTTTTCTGGTAACCTTCTCCTGACTGTAAAATGAGATCCTTTAAAATACTTTGTGGCGTTTAGGGTGTAAATAAGCAATTGCCCCCCCCTCATTTTTAAAAAGTCCTTTTACAATAGTTTAACTTTATTAAGTTTGAACATGTAAGCAACATCATAACTGCAACTTTTTCTTTACACAACTTTTTCTAGCAAAACTGTGTTTCATAATTTCTTGAATTGTGCAGAATATACATAAAAATATACATACGGACAATGTTCTGAAATTGTTTATCACAGTCTCATTGTTTAAATCACGGAAACCTGAGACTTTTGAGAGCTTACATTTAATTTAATATGCACTACATGAAGTGAATAAGGTTAGAAGAGTCAAGAAATGTAAAAAATAACACACATCCTGTTTGGTGGTGGGGGAAAAAAATTATATTTGAAGGGGGGAAAAAAATCCTGGTACTGGTTCAGTCCAAGTGTTTTGGGTTTTCATTAGGTCCAGAACTTATTAAGCGACTCTAAGTCCATATTACTCAGCTCCACACATCTGGTCGCTAAAATAGGATGAATGAGGTGAAAAGCAGCGGTTTCTCACTAAAAGCATCGTGATCTGTAATTACAGCCGACCAATAAGAGGCGTCCAAAATAAGACTAAGAGAATATGAACTTTCTTCTGCCAGGACTGTCTTTGTCAGACTCACAATGAAATCAAACCATTCAGTTTGGGGAATTATAATGGATGCACCATTTCTACTTTTTTTTTTTTTTTTTTTTTTTTTCTTCTTCGACCAATCGGTTCGTTTGAATAGAAAACACGCGGAGAGCTGGCGACAACGGAGGAGCGCGCATCGCGCAACGCAGGTTTGCGCACGGAGAGGACGTAGCTGCGACACTGGCGAGGCGAAAGGCGCGACTACAGCCGATAAGATGCGGTGAAAAGCTCCACTTCCCCCCCTCCTCCCCAGGCTTTTTAAAATTTTTTTTAAAATAAATACCACGGAGTGCCAGGGTAGACGGAAATTAAAAAGGAAACGGGTCCAAGATGAGTGCGGTCCAGGCTGGAGGCGAAGAGAGGGCGGAGAGCGGCAGAGGCAGCGGCGGCGTTAGCGGCTCCCCGAGGCTCCATCAGCGCGTTCAGCCCCCCAACAGCGGCAGCCGGACGAAAGATGGCAGAAATCAACAGCAGCAGCAGCTTCAGCTCCAGCAGCAGAGGCATCATGGTGGGTCGATGCTGAAGCAGCCATCCCACAATGAGCCAGCTGACGTCGTGAGGCGGGCGCTGGACTTTAAGAGCCAAGGCACCCAGTGCTACAAGGATAAGAAATACAGAGAGGCGATCGGCAAGTACCACCGCGCTCTGCTGGAGATCAAGGGGCTGTGCAGGGTGCTGGGGGATCCGGACCCGGGCCCCAAGTCCACCTCCACCCTCCTGCCGACCATCAGCAAGTCCAGCACGCTGACGGACGAGCAGAAGGGGGCGATGGAGAATGCGGAGCTGGAGTGTTACAACAGCCTGGCTGGTAGGAGACGTTTTCCTGTCACACCGATGCTCACTCACTGTTGATAAGGAAGAAAGAAAATCTAGCAATGACTCACAACCCGAGCCAGACTTTAGAACAGGCTTACAGGGGCAGTAGCCCAGGGCACCAATATTTGGGGGGCGCCACAGATTTATTTTATTTTTTATTTTTAATGAATCCATATTTTGCAGACGTTGTCCTCTTTTATGAAGGGCATACAAGAGGACATTATCAAGCCCTTATAAAGCAGGGTTTCCCCTTGAAATATTGCCAAGTCTGGTAGTAGGGGGCGCCAGTGCAGTCATCCAGTATGTGTTTTTTAATAAAAAAATGTTTAAAATTGACAAAGTCTTTAAAAAGGCAAATGTAACCCCCCAGACCCCCCAATAAACAATTAAAATAAATAAATACTTTTTTGCACTTGAGTTGTTTCATCCTAATTAAAAGTGTCCAAATTCTTTTATCCTTTATACGTGACTTACTTGTGCCCACATTCGCTAAGCATTCTCTGTTTCTATGCTACAGGTGTCTTTATACATCAGTAATAGTAGTAATAAAGGTGTGTTAAAGAGTCTCTTTGGTGACATCATTATGGTCAGTATGTGAACACATAGGAAGTCGGAGGTCAGGGGTCATTTTTTATTCACCGAAGTTCAGTAACCACTGCTTGTCGACACGCTGACAACTTCAGCGAATAAAGTGACAAGTCACGGATAAAGGATAAAAGAATTTGGACACTTTTAATTAGGTTGAAACAACTCAAGTGCAAAAAGTAAAAAGTAAAGCCTGGTGGCCCGCCAGGCTTATAATGTACAAGGGGAAACCCTGTCAGTTATTTGAAAATTATAAAGTTATAGTATTTATTTATTTATATTTTGGGAGCAACATGAATGTAGTGATCAGGGGATGTTATGATATTAAACAAATCATTCTCAGTTGGTACAATCAGTTCACACTCAGTTATGCAAAGTTTTACATTCTAAATCATTACGTGCATGAAACGTGATCTCTTAACGTCTTTCTCCAATCCAGCTTGCCTCTTGCAAATGGAGCTGGTGAACTACGAGCGGGTGAAGGAGTACTGCCTGAAAGTGCTTCTCAAGGAAGGGAAGAACTTCAAAGCCCTTTACCGCTCCGGAGTGGCCTACTACCACCTGGGAGACTACCAGAAGGCCCTGTACTACCTGAAGGAGTCGCACAAACAGGAGCCATCAGGTCAGCAGTCACAGCACTGTTTTTGAAATGGGAGGGGGAGAGATGGCTCACCGCCCTGGGCGGCAATGCTCAGGGGGTCCTCTGCTTGAAAAAAAACAACAAAACAAAAAGTAATATCTCCAAGAAAATTTCTGTTGTTTATTTGCATGTTCAGTCGTGTCAGATCAGGCTTTGTCAGTAAAATAGTAATGAATTAGCAGATTGATTACTCAGTTTAAAAAACCGATGAAATACATTTCCATCCCAATCAAAGTGGCAGATTGGACTGCTTATTCGAAACCCAAACGTGGTCCAGACAAATCCTCGCTGTAAGAGCCAAAAATGTTAGTTTGTAACATTGTTTATTATTGTGCATGCTTTTTGCATATTTAGATATTTTCTTAATAATAAGTTTCCGTTTTATTTTATTTTTGTAGAAAAGCGCCACCTAATGGACGTAATTGAAAGTATATGGAAAGTGCTGTGTCACGTTAGGTAAAAAAAAAAGGAAAATTGGATGTAGTGTTTTCACTAGCTCTACACAGTTTTTTGACCGTTAAATGTGGAATGCTGTGCAGGATTAAAGAATCCTCTGTATCATCTGCTCAAAGAAAAGTAAAGTTCGTCGTTCGTCAGACTTTGTGTGGATTTTGTAAGTACGTCTTTAATTCACCAACAGATGCACTAGAGCATATTGTGGAACAGAAACGCGTCAAGCTAAGAGCCAAGCTAATGAAGGTCAACAAAGGAAAGGAAACTGAAGCTTGTTGAACAATATAGTGGCTTTACACTGAAACGAATTAGCAGCCACTACATAAGTCAAAAAAAACTGTTAATATCGGATGAACAGAAGGATGACTTTGTGTGTTTATTGACGCTGGAGTGCAACGTAATAACAATCTTTAAAACGTGAAAAGGTCATAATGGCGGACGAGTCAGACTTAAACGTTGTAGTGACCGAAGATGACCAAAAGA
>CAEGAG010084107.1:0-14021 GCA_903067065.1 Brachyrhaphis terrabensis | reverse complement strand
ATAAATAATGTATCACATTTTGTTAAATTTTCAACAAACCTGGTGTCAAACCGCCTGGGGAAAATCCCGGGGTCTTTTCGAAGGGCCAACTTCTGACAGCCCCATCCAGTGTTACTGTCTGTCACAGCTCAGAATGATTGACAGGCCTCTAGCCATGCCCCCTCGGTTTGCAGCTCATTGGGGCTAATTTTGGTCAGCCCAGGGCCAGCCCACTGCCACAGGATTCATCCAATCAGGATGGACTTTCCTCGAGCTCCAGTGTGAGTGGGTGTGGTTTGGCGTAGACACAGTAGGTGCGATGGCGAACAATATTAGTATAAACAAGGTGGATTATTTACCCTTTTTGCGTCCCAGAAAAGTCGTCAGAGTGAGCTTCTCTTTAAATAAGTTAGGCCTCATTTAAAAACATATTATATCTTGTTCCATTTTATCAGTGTGATTTTACAGAAGCGCTTTGCTATCACTCAGGAAAAAAAAATTCCAAGCAATATCACGTTATAACGTGATACGTGTCTTGTTTAAACGTGATAGTTATCTTAAAACAAAAGAAATGACAGTCATAGCATGTCTAATATTGCACCTAGATATCCAGCTTACCAAGCTGCGTGTTTTTTCAAGCAGCTTAGATATCCTCCACAGAAAAATCTGCAAATAGGAACATTTTCCATCAATAATTTGGCATTATGCTCCACAAAAGAGCTGTGATCTATACTCATATTAATTAGCACTGCTATTGTGTTAGCAGAGTGAGCATTACTAACTCACTGTCAATCATTCTGAGCCGTGAAAGACAGTAACGCTGAATGGGGCTGTCAGAAGTTAGCCCTTAGGAAAGACAGGGATTTCAATTTTTAGTCCCTGTACAGTTAGTAGACTGAGAGGTTTTCTAACTGTCGGCCTACATTTCTTAACCTAACATGATCAATCACAGTTAGATCTGGACTCTTCAGAAAATACTGAGGAGTCACTCACCATTTGGCTTTAATAGCACTCTAATGCCTTGTTTACGCTGAGTGGTACCACACGGGTCGATAGTTGATATGTTATTTTATATGTCTCTGTTATAAGAGCTCGCCATACAACCACACCACTGCTCTGCCCTCTTTAGCTTTAGGTCAACAGGACAATGGTACAGTTAAGGTGGAGCTACTGGTGTCACACAACAAAGTCCATTGACTGAGGGACAGATGACTACTTGCGACAAGAATAAGGTCATATTAGTGCATCATGGTTGTGTTGAGCTAGCATGATGCAAAGTTAGGCATTTGTGTTGAACTCCGCATGCCCATTGAGAGTAAAACTGGTGGTGGAAATGCTGACCTGAATGTGCAGGACCATAAAAAAATCATACCAAACCACATCCACCGCTGGCATACTGCTCAGTGGAAACAAAGGATTTGAGCCACCTTGGTGTGTAGGAAGCTGTCTCTTCCTCATACAGACACTGAGAATATTGGTCTTCACCCATCAGTAACAGCTTCTGCACTGAAGAATGTTAATCATGCATGTTACCGATCAGAAAGACATCTGCTTTTAGTTCCTAATCAGCCAATCACCAGTCAAGGCACCAGGTAAACACCGAGAGCCAGTGTTTACTGTCTGTAACAAGTTAGTCCTCCGCATTTTACTGAGCTTTTACCATGAATTTTGACAACACAGCATTTCTCCATTAGACAATTACACACACTGGTGTCCACTTTACAACGGGGATTCTTTAGTTTCGCTGATAGTGTGACGCAAAAGCAGATAGATGTAAAGATTTACACCATAGCATTTGCTGTATAGCTCAGGCGGTTCCAGTCAGAAGCTGCTGACACCACTGATATGTCTGTTTTGATAATCTGGATCTGTGTTGGTTCCATTTGAGGAATAGAACGGGAACTGAAGAGAGGGGAAGGAAAACCTTCCTATGACAGTCCACAGCTGTTTTCAGAGCTGCCTGTGAAGTCCACCGTTCAGTTTTATGGAGACCCCAGAGGCCCCCAGAGGCTGGAGCCTCAGCACCTGATGGACATCATCACACTCTAACATCCTTCTGCTGTTATCTGTGGGCTGGAAAGAATTCCAGCTGTTTCCTTCATCTTCAATCCACACTAACTAACTACGTCTCCATTAAAAAAATTCCATTACACAATTTCACAATTAATTAATTACATTAACTCAGAAATGCAATTAATGTCACACGTTGATGAGATTGTTTTACACGTTAAATTATTAAATAACACGCTGCACCATCATCCTCCTACCACTTCCTGTCATCTTTGTCTATTCCACCAGTAGTAACAGACAGTTTTTGATCACATGACTCAAGAGATCCAAAAAAGTGTTTCATTACAGTTTTGTGAAATACATTAAAACTACCTCATCCAAAAACCTTTTATTGACGAGCGTGAGTTTTCTCGAAATTGGCGTATTTTCATTGAGCAAATTTATTTTTGCGATTCAAATTTGCACAATTATATGGTCAATGAAAATGCAGTTATTATGCTGTAGTTCCAACATCGCATTAATGAGAAAATCAATGAAGAAGAATGTCTGAATCCAGGATATGAAATCAGCTGTAAAGATTAGAGATTCACTGGTCATAATTTCTTTGACCTACCAATTTTGATTTTAGGCAGTTCCAATTTCTCTTTAAGATCTATAATATAAGAAATTCAATATTTTTTAACCTATTCTGACATCATTGTTAAACACTTCACTGATACTGAAAATATCTGACATTCACTTTGCTTCCATCAGTAACAGCATCCACACAGAAGAGTGTTGTGGCGCTTAGTATGGCATGTTATCTGAAATTGGAGAGAGATCAGAGTTAGGTTCTAGTTACCGCTTACTGTTCAGGGTTGCTCAAGCAGAAAATGGTCTGATTTTGGTCAGCAGCTGATTTCTAATTAATTTGCGTCTCATCGTCTCAAAAATGAGATGCAGCTTGCATGATAAGGTTCAGGTGTGGAGCTAAAGCTTGAATGTATGTCATACAGTTGTTACTGTATGATATAATCTATTGCTGCCTTATTGGAGATGTAATTGATGGTCTCACAAAGCAACTCTTCCAATGTTGACTAGAAAAACATTGAATGAACAGTTTGGAGAACTTGGCAGTTTTAAGGTTGAGTCACAAAGTGAGGAAAAAAACTTGGTGCTGGTCGGAATGAATTCTAATGTCCAAACCCAGGCTACTGTTTTTTTTTTTTTCTTTCCACCTTCAGCTGCCTTGCCCAGATTCAGTCACTGAGCAGCAGCTCTGTGAGGCCAACGTCAACAACACTGAGCTCAGGGGAACTGAGACGCATCAGGGATTAATATGTCCCAGAACAGGAAGTCACTGTTTTTCTATCCTACGATCAGAACAATTTTTTACTTCCACATACTCCAAACTGTAAATAGCTTTATAAATAAGAGCATAGAAACTGCACAGAGGCTTCTTGCATATCTATGCTGAGTATTTAGTTTGAACTTCAAAGATGTGAGCAGCTCCAGTGGGATCAGAGCTCAGCTTGGTATGCTGCTTGGTTGTTGTTGTTGTTGTTGTTGGCATCACCCAAGCTCATAGGAAGAGTTTCTGATCTCCTCTGGCTTTATGGGTCTGCAGTTTATAAACCTGCAGAATATAGAGCTATTTATAGTTTTGGCTAACAGTTTCCTTATCCAAAACGGTGCTTGAACATTTTGTGCACCCAGAGCCTGGCAGTTTGCTCCTGGTTTTTTCTAGGTTTGTTTATGTAACGATCACAGCATCTGTTAGTGAGATTTTATGTGATAGACTGTAAATCCATACTTTATAGAACAACAGTCCATTCCTACAGCTGCAAGACTAGAAGTATGTCTGTTTTATCTCCATCTCTATCTCTCACTCTATCCATCTAGATCTATCAATCTATAACACCATTCCTCTCTTTATCTAAATTATAATTTTTTTTAAATTAAGGTTGGGGGCCACACAAAATCCTTCAAGGGCCTCAAATGGCCCTTGTTGGTTGTTTCTCTGAATATAAATGCCTGTCACACCTTTCAGATTTTCATTCAAGGACACTTTGTATCCTGTGATTATGCGCTGCTTTGTCTATCACACAGAATCCCAACGATACATGGCAGTCTGACAAACTGTTGAATCCTTTTGAATTCTCTGTAACTTTCCACTGTGCCGTATGGTTGAAACCTTTGGAGGTAAGGAAATAACCAGCTCCAGCTTTTGGCTGCGTTGTTGTGTTTCTGGTGAGTAATGTCAGCGACGGTCCGGGCATGCTGTGATTCAGACTCTGAGCACAAAGCAGAGGTAAACAGTTTTTGTGCCTTCCAGCTATGTGCCGTTGTTTCAATCCAAACCTGCCTGCTGCCGCTCAGGTGCTCTGCTGCCTGCAGCCGCTGAAGGAAGGAAGTCCTCAGCTACGGAGTATTGGCTCTTCTGTTCTGATCATGAACTCTGTTTGGCTCTGCTGGAGGGGCAGAGCTTGTTTCGGCCTGTCGATTTTTACCAACCCACATTTTTACAGCTGCTTCTCTCACACAGAGGCCCATAAAGTAACACAAAGACAGATGTGTAACGTTGTTATAGCAGCCCTTTAAACGGGGACACGTCTTCCACAGACATGGGATATAAAGTTGCTGTTTAAAAGAATATTTAAAAGTTTAATTGGACTATTTGTTTTGGTGTGGTTTAACATGACGGTGTTTTGTTATCACTGTGGTTTTCAGATAACAAAGTTCCTTTTAGCAACTGAAGGAAAGATTGATAGTCTGTAGAGGCTTAATAAAAGCTTAATGTGTGTGTGGGGGTGTTGGGGTGTGTGTGTGTGTGTGGAGGGGGGGAGTGCTGTTGAAAGCCTGATCTTGTTAATAACTGATTTCATCCAGTTGGTCTAATTTGAGGTTTGAACTATTGCCAGCTTGTAACTGATGACCATTGATGCTGCTGTGACTTTCTGACGTATATTCATGTGAAACAAGGAAACCTGTCATTGATCAGGATGTTTTGCTGAACAGGCAAGTTCATCCCTCACTGATCCACTTCTGTAGGACCTAATTAGTCCCTCACAGCTGGTCCTTTGGCCCACATTTCTTCATAACCTTGCTTCCGATCATTGACGTTTCCAGCAACAGCTTCTTGATGTGGTAGAGGTCTGGATGTTGGGTCTTTTCATCTCAACGATTGTTTCTTCAACTATACTAACGTTGCTCCCATTATTTATATTTCCCGATTTTCTATTCTGCTTTGCACAGAAATGCGCCTCAGCTGGTGCCTCCTATCTTCTAGATGGTGTGTAATTATCTGGCATCAGATAATTATTTGCCATGGAAAAGTTTTGAGTCACTCTTTTCATTTACTTCTCTGATACTTTGCAGTTATCGATAAATTTTAAAAATGATTAAATGCAGTTAGTGTGCGGATTAGTGATGCAAATCACACTATTTTATGTGACCAATGTTTGATACAAGCGCATTACAAATTTTTTAAAGAGCAGTTTTTGTGTTTGTGGAGATCAGATTGCTGTGCCATGTAGTCTCAGCCATACCTGGGCTTTCATAATGAAAAAGCAATAAACAGACCTTATTGGCACTTTTATGTTATCACAATAATTCCAAAAAATATTCTGCTAAAACTTTAAGACCACAATGCCCACCTTTATTATGTGAAGAATAACTGTGAGATCCCTGATCATTATCCCACCTCCACCGTGGCGAGCAAGATTCTTACTGGGTGGTTTAGTTTCAACAGAGCTTCCTCAGCCTCAGCCTTACTGCTGGGTTCTTTCAAGAGAGGTTTTCACCTGACAGTTATGTGCTTGAAGTTTTATCATGATATCTTGTGATACTATTATGATAAAGTGACAATAAGAACTATTCATTGCTTCTTTTTTAGGTAGCTATGACTGTAACTGCATGGCAGACACTAATGCTGCTTTTCAGAAACATGCCCCTGTGTTTTCAGGACCCCAGTCAAATACAGAAGTGAGATTAGTATCACTAACAGCACACAACCCCTAACCCATTTAATCATGTTTTCAAATGTATTAATAATTGCTTTCATTGAACAATCAGTGGAATAAATAGTAAAAATAACAATATGGAGAGTTTGGGGGATTAAATGTCAATATTTGGAAGTTATCATGATGGCAAATAAAAAATCTAAGAAATGTATCACGGTAAATGATACGATAAATTATCACCTTGTTTTCTGTTTTTTTAACTGTCCTGATGTGACCTCCTGTATTCACTGTGCTAACTGAGGCCTGCAGAGCATGCTGGGAAACATTTCATAGATTGACAATGATTGACTCCAAGTTGTTGGAACACTGCAACACAAAACACTTTACTAGATCTGATTGGAGCAGTAAGGACAGACACGGTCTGGTCCCTGATATATAAATAATATACGGGTGTATTTTTTCCTGAGTTTGCCCTTTTTCAGATATGTTGACTCGTTTTTTTGTGTTTTTTTAAGAACAGCTAGAGCTGGTTGTTGGTCATCATCCAGACTGTATGTTGGTTTCCCACAGGAAGTTCTCTGTTCTCTAAGTGAAGGTTTCACTTCTCCAAGCTTTTCTCTTTCACTGTCAGTTTCAGTAGTGAAGTGTGACAGTGATCCTCGTCTATGGCTCAGATACAGATGCATCAGTCAGTTTTGAATTCTTATTTATGCGTTTGTTCATTTGTTTTTAGGTCATTTCTGGAGATCTCTGGTTTATGTGTAGTTCTGATCTTCTGCTAATTTTAAGATCATTTCCAGAACAGAAAGAGACCAGAGTTAGAGTTTCTAGACAAACTCTTCAAAATGAAAACCGTTGTTGGTGTTTTGCTTGTGAAAGTGGATAAATGGACATATCTGTGAAAATATTGTTGCTTTTTATGTTTCCTCTGATTTCTTTTGTAAGGACGTTGATGGAGGAAAATGTATTCATTTAGTTTCCTACCTGTGGTCATCAAATTGTAGAACTTCTTTCTTTGACAGCAAAACACAACAGACTGTCACTTACATTATTGGCACTTTATGTTCAGTTTAATAGAATGAAGAGTTTTAACTTTTTTTATTTAGCATAGTGTTATTTCTGCTTGAATATCATTCCATTTCTTAAATTTATACTTCCTTAGAAATTTATTTTCAATCTACTCTGACCTACTGTTATTTTTGTCTCTTCCCAATTCTTATGTTTCAGATATGTACTTAAATCGAGGAGTTCATATAATATTCTCATTTTGATTCCCATCAGATTTTTAAGTGTTGGAGTTGGAAGTAGGGTGGGCATTTTGTCGTATTGCTTTTTAATTAATTGTGATAAATTTCTTTGTATAAGATTGTTGATATATTGTCATCATAACTTCCAATTAATGTTTAAATCCCCCCAAATTGTTGGGATTATTAGTTCTCCTCCGCTTATTCAATAAAATTATCAATACATTTAAATTGATTTGAAAATTCGATTAAATGCAGTTATTATGTGCAGTTTAGTGATCGAAATCATACTTCTTCATAAAACTTTAGTCTTAAAGATTCACATTAAAAATGTTGTTCAACAGCAGTATTTGAGTGTGAGGGGTTATGACTGCTGTGCCATGCAGTCACAGCGACACAATGAAATAAAACAAGTAAATATAGTTCTTATCAACACTTTTATTATTCTCACGTTATTACCACAAAATATTGTGATAATACTTCAAGTCTCTATCACTCAGCCAGATTTGAAAGCCAAAGGTTAAGTCAGTGAAGCTGAACTGGTTAATACGTTAGAATAAATAAAATATAATATAAATATGTTGACCTTGAAATTAGACTTGAAGTCTCCTTTCTGTCTTTTTTAAATCTATGCATGTCGGCGCCAGAGTCCAGGTAGGCCGACAGCGGGAACGCCGCATGTCTCTGTCCTGTCAGAGCAGAATATTTTCTATCCGTTTGTCCCTGAAGGAAGATCAGTGATCATAACTCCTTAATGAGACAAAATCAGAGCCACATTATGTCAACTTGGCGGGGTGTTTTTTTTTTAAGTCCTGTCTGCGAGCGGTTTATGGAAAAAGCGTCTGTTTTTCAGCTGCTCTCTGGCTGTCATCAGGCTGGCGCAGTTCTTCGCCTCCTCTCACTGCCATGCCAGCATCTCGTTCTGCCTCCAGTCTTCTGGCGCACAGTTGAAACATTTCTGTGTGACTTGGCCTCAAATGTGTAGGAATCTCTCCCAGTCCCCAGAGGGTTATGCCAAATGTTTTTCTCCATGACCCTTCAACATTTCAAAACGTCCTCTTTTAAAGAGGAAATGGTCTTCATTCCACACTGCAGTCTGGAAGCCGTGATGGGAGCAGCTTTAACAGAACTTTCTTTGCGTGTTTTTTCCATTTCGACCCGAAGTGAGACGAAGATTTAGAGGCCAGTCTGAGCTGTAATCTCCTCCCTCAGCTCGCTGTATAATTTAGTGTTTTATGGAGATATTGTTGTTCTGTCAGGCTGTCATTTCAGGGGCTCCTGCCACAGTATGAGCTGCCTGTCAGTGTCAGGGAGGGGCAGCCGGGTCCGTTTGTTTAGTTTGTCTGCTCTGAAATTAATGTGCATAGCTCTCTGTCATTTGACATTTTTGCTTTGTTTAAATAAAGTCAGACAGAAAGAAACACACCACACATCCTGTATGAGCCCATTAATGTCCTAAATGCTGCTCATGATGTGGGAAGTCTAAGTACATTTTAGAAAACGTCAGCTTTTGTTTGTCGTCTAAAATAACTAGTAATTCTCTTTCACAAAGATTTGTGGTTCTGTATGTTTAAAAAGTGCTGTTACAATACACAGTATCGAAGCCTACTTGACAAGCTAGCTTTAACTTGCTAACAAGCAAAATGAACAAAGTTTTTGTCAGTGGACCAGAGATTTTACTGCTGAAATTTAATACAAGAGGTATCAAGTTCCTAAATATTGTCTTGTGAAGCACCAGTCTGAATTAGCAGAACGTTTTCCTCAGATATTTAAAAATATCAGCAGTAATTACTTGGTAAAATAAAAACCATAACAGAAAATGTTTCCTTATTGCTGTAAGAAGTGACTATTTACTGGCTGGTTAAAGCTGGAATATATAACTTTTATTTAAAAAAATGTTTATAACGTGAAGTATCGCTATGTTGTGATGAATAATTTGTGAAAAAAATCAAGCTTATCATAAACCAATATCCTATCTGATCTGGTCTCATTGGCTGCTTTTACTGTCATACTCCTGCTTAACAGAAACAGTTTCCTATCATTCCTGTGTGGATGAAATTTTCTTCATCCACATTGAAATATTAATTTCAGGAATATTTCCTGTCTTCTGGGAATGAATGAGCAACGTTAGTGAACTTTGACACGAAGCAGAGATGTGCGGAAATGTGACATTTTTTGACAGATAGATGGCTAGAAATGGACCTCTGGTTTTATTTTCTACCTTATTCCAATAGTTTTACTCCAATATGCAGAATGTTCCACAGGAAAGCCTCCCCAAAGATGGACCGCTTCCCTCTTCGCTCTCCTTGTTCTCTCCGTAACGTTTTGAGTCACCCTGGCGAACGCTACAACACCACAAGCATTTCAAAAATCCTCTGCAGCTTTTCCTAAGAGCAGGACAGAGGGCCAAGATTCTGAGTGGAAATGGAGAAGTTGGAGGTTACTGCCTTCAGTTTTCTTTCTGCGCACACACACACCCCCACACGCAGACACACACAGCGATTAGAGCTCCCCTGCAGGAAGTGTGAGCTCTTCTCATCTGCAGTGGGAACCAACCAACCCAACATCCAGACGCTGTGCTAGCTGCCACATCACACCAGACGCTCTGCATTCCTGTCGAGGGTTACTCAGTTCAGCACGATGACCTAAAACTTTGTAGACCAGATAAAGACATTTTTGCACATCCACTCTTCACCCCGTTGGTGCACATGTTTTCTTCAGTTGTGCACAAGTTTGACATGTTGGATATAAATTTTGAGAACCCCTTCTTTTTGCAACTAAAGTGACTTAACAGCTCATTTCCCTTTTTACATAAGCTCCAAATATTTGCATAAGCCTGTGTAATTGTGCTTTTGAAACCCATGCTGTGTCTTGGCAACAAATATGCATTCCCAGGCTGCAGCAAGAAAACATGAACTGGATTCTGGTCCCGTAGCTGTAAGTTTTTACGCTGGCAGTGTGACTTACTATACAGGCTGTAAGTCAGTTCCTAGGGATGGGCAATAAATTAATAAAAATTTTATTTAAAAGATCTTCAAAAAAACACTTAAATTAATTAAAAAGATGAAACTTTTGCAAAATCTGAACTGTTTTTCATTGATGTACTCCTTCAATTTCCATAGTTGAGTGATGTCAGCCCACCCAAACCTTACAAAACATAAAATTGTGCAAAGTAATTTTGGTCAAGCTTCTAGTCAAATATATTGATACACTGGAAACTTTTCATTGATATATAGGAGTTTAAGTCAATAATTCCTTAATATTGATTTAAAAGAGTACTATTTCCTTTGGCAGATTATTTCTCTTTTAACGTGGAATAAACTTCCAATGGATCAAGTACATTTTCATCAATATTAAGAAATTATTGCAGCTCCTATATTTCAGCAAGCTTTTATATCTTGCTGAAACGTTACTTATAGCTTTTCAATTATAAGTAACTACTTTCAGTACTTTTCTTATTTAAAATGCATTAATTTATTTGTGCTAGAAACTAGACCAAAAATACTTGGTAAGATTTTGTTTTTGCAGTGTACCATTTCGTTTGACAAGTATGTTTTACAGATTCTAGCAGATTTTTGACTTTTAAATGCAAAAATGTGCTTGCTTTTTCGAAAAAAAAAAAAAAAAAGTTTTATGGCGGAAATTTACTGTTTTCTTTATCTGCAATGGGCCTAATATGCTGGTGTGATTCAATGGATGCAAAAAATATTTTGTGACATTTAACAAAGTTGATATGTCTGAAAAACCACAAAATCTATCAAAAATTTAGATTTACATTTTTTTAATTGCCTTATTTTCATTAATCAAATAAGCATTTACCTCCATGCCAAGTGGCAGTCATGCTGGTCAATGATTGAACGGCCTAACAGAACGATGGTGAATAGTATTTGTAGAACATCTCAGTGTTAATTAACACTTAAAAGAAGAGCTGGAAACAGAGCGTGAGGTCTGTGAAAGCGGCTGGATGACGATCACCTCCCCCACACGTCTAATAAGCACTTAAGTGTTTATGGACTGCAGGGCTGCTAGCAGCTAGCCTCGACTTGTCCATGTGAAAGCAGCTGAATTTGCACTCCTTTCATCCTCATCGCACTTAGAGGCGTAAAACCTCATCAAGCTTCTGAGTGCCCAGTCATTTAAGGATACATTCCCAGCACTGGTGCCATTAGTCAGCCACATGCCGCTCATCGTGGCGGCCTCTGAGCAAAGACTGGGAGTGGTGCAGCAGAATGCCAAGTTAGAAAATAACAAAATAATGGGCCCACACTCAGTTTTTCCTCCTGAAATGTGCACAGCTTTAAAGTTTCGGTGCGAAACTAAAGTTACGGCATGTCTGAGATTCCAGACAAAGTATTGCTTAATGCTGACCACTCAGCTGATGATCAGACACAATACTTCCTCCTGACACCAAGGAGTCACTGACCTCTTTGAGAAGACGTTTGTTTTTCCTCCTCACTGCCCCACGGCTCCGCTCAGTGACTAAATGTTCTCAACGTTTAGGAAGATTCTTGGACAGAAGCAGCAGCCACTCCTAAACTGTGATTTTATTCACAAGTGATCCACATCCTCCATAGGCGGCACTCCTCTGTTGGGTCATCCTTCCATGTTCAGTGTATTTCTAAGTTCAGGATGTGGAACTTTGGGAAAAGGTGTGTTTAATCTAAATCCTTATCCAGCATTGTAAGCTTCTTGTGTGACACAGAAGAACTCAGAATGTGACTAATAGAGACTGAAGGAAATCTGTTTACACCAGAATGAGAAGGAGTTTTTGAAGAGTCAGTGTTATGGAAAATTTACCTTTTTTAGCTTTACATCCTGTTCTAATGTTATTCCCTTATAAAAACAATTCATGTTTGAGAACTCTTTCAGTCTCCTTTAGGTGGAACATGCATCGTTGGAACAACTTTGAAAGATTTATAGAGAGAATTATACTAAATTATACTGTCTTGGTGAATAAAAGCCCACCTATAGGTGGTGTTTAATGGAAAAATAACAGGGTGTTGCCCTTCACCCCCATATCCAACAACCAACCACCACAGGCCTCCAACTGGACCTCAGCACTGGGAGACATGTTGAAGTAAAATCTCTCCAATGAAATAAAACAAATAAGCAAGCAAAGAAACATGAAGACTGCAGTCTTGTTTAGCTGTAGATATTATATTATGTCTTTTAGTTAGCTGGAACGAAATCTGTTTTTAGCTTTCTCCTGATTGTTTATCAATGCCATCAGCTGACAGTGTTTGTCATGTCATATAAAATACTTATATGACATGACATATAAGTTGTTAGTTTATAAATCACTGAATGGTTTAGCACCACAATACATTAAAGATCTGCTGTTGTTGTATCAACCTTCCAGACCCCTCAGGTCTTCTGGTTCTGGTTTTGCTCTGCATTCCCAAAACCAGAACCAAACAAGGAGAAGCAGCATTCAGCTTCTATGCACCACAAATCTGTAACAAACTTCCAGAAAACTGTAAGACAGCTGAAACACTGACTCTAAATACAGCTGTGATATTAAATCTGGAGTTCCTTTTTGCACAACTTTAAGGTGTTTGGTGAAAAGGTCTCCAGTGTTTGTGGAAAGCATGGCCACGTGCCTTCCTTAACTCTTCCCTCTCTGACTCTCCAGCTGCTTCCGTGTCGTTCCAGGTCATGGAGAATGCCACTGTGGGGAGTGCAAATGCCACGCCGGCTTCGTGGGCGACAACTGTAACTGCTCCACAGAGACGTCGCTCTGCTTCTCGGACGACGGGAAGATGTGCAGCGGGCGAGGGAACTGCGTGTGCGGCCGCTGTCAGTGCACCGAGCCGGGGGCGTTTGGAGAGACCTGCGACAAATGCCCCACCTGCCCCGACGCCTGCGGCACCAAAAGGTGGAGCTCACACACACACACAGAAGCAAAATACACACTCAGTATACTGCTACGACATCAGGGAGTAGTTTGGTCAACAGGCAACAGGAGTGAAATATTGATGGCAAATTAATGAAATAATGAACCCTGTTGACACCACAGGCAGGATTTTCCACAGTTTTTACACTGAATAATTGCCAGTTACTGAAAGTTGAAATAGTTTTGAACAAAAGCACTCTCTCATCATCACACATCTTCCCCAGGGCAGGTTTATCAAATATACATAATTTAGATAAATTAGAATTAGAATTTTAAAAATTTCAAAGAGGAAAATGGGTAAAAATTTAACTGACCTAAAACAGAAGTTTGGTCTGATTTAACTTCAGAGAGAAGAAAAATGCTCTTTTTACTCAGAGAATATAAACTTTTGGTTTTAACTGAATGTTCATTTCATATGCATTTGGTCATTAATATTTGGCCAAAATGATCCATTAGTGAAATGTTAAAAATATTTGTCCATTCTTTTAGAATAATTTTAGATATTAGAAATATTTTCTGGATTAGCAGTAAATTTGGGCTCATTATTGTGACGAGTTTTTATCTGTGAACTTTGACCTCCCCCCTTCTTTGCTCCAGGGAGTGTATTGAGTGTCGGCTTTTCAACTCGGGGAGACTCGCAGACAACGAGACCTGCCAGCGCTTGTGCAAGGATAAAATCATAACTGTGGAGAACCTCGGTGGGTAAATACACACACACATGCAAACGCACACACACACGCATGCTTGTACTTCTATCAAACTTTGTATTTAGTATCTGAATTTATGCCTAACCCAGACATTTTCCTAACCATTACTAGTACTGTGTTTCCCCGATAGTAAGACACCCCCGATAGTAAGACGTAGTGGGGGCTTTAGGGGGATCGGCTAATGTAAGACGTACCCCGAAAGTAAGACATACCGGTAGTAAACTGTACGTTGGAAAAATAGCTATAT
>CAEGAG010084105.1:0-12533 GCA_903067065.1 Brachyrhaphis terrabensis | reverse complement strand
CCCACCTACCTCCCTACCTACCCCCCCCCCCACCCCCACCCCCCCCCCGCCCCCCCCCACACACACAAATATATATATGTAATAAGTAAAAAGATAAATATATTCTTAACAGACACAAAAGCCATTCCAAGGTTATGATCACTGCAAAAGAGAACAAATTGTAAGATATGTTAGTGTTGACGTTGCAGTCTACATAAACCTGCGTCAAGCACTATGACAAAACAGAATCACATTTACTTTATTCCAGCAGCCTATGACCGG
Organism: Brachyrhaphis terrabensis; assembly: GCA_903067065.1. Taxonomy (NCBI): domain Eukaryota; kingdom Metazoa; phylum Chordata; class Actinopteri; order Cyprinodontiformes; family Poeciliidae; genus Brachyrhaphis; species Brachyrhaphis terrabensis. The sequence continues at coordinate 12,272 of CAEGAG010084105.1, read as the reverse complement.
TAAGCCATCATCCCCCTGGAGAAAGACGACAAGGGAAGAAAATCAAAGGTAACGTTCCATGATGAATTATGTAAAAAGTTGCAACAATGAATGTAGGAATTATGTTTACGGTTCTTTGTTCAACTAAGTGACAGGAAAAGAAACTAATGTTGTAAAGCTACTTTCAAAAGTATATTTGAAACATGAACATCCAAGGAGTCAAATGTAAAACTACCAACATATTGGAGATGTACTTGTGGCTCCACCTTTACTGATTTCTTTGAGTTTTCCATGCTCCATTTTACTATGGATAAAATGTCAGTGTAATTAACATCTATCGCAGATGTTGATGCATTTAATAAAAAAAGAAAAACATTATTCAAAATACCTTTGTTATCTAAACAAGACATTGTTGGATGTTGAGCAGAATTTCATTGAATGCATTTTATTTCTGCAGTTACTAACAGAAGGAATATGTTCACTATGTGAACTTGGCTGTCACCCGCTCCACTGTGAACAAAGTCTCATACAGCGTTCTGTTACAGCTGCACGGCTTGATTTTAATTTATTGATCTGTTCCCATGGCGGTGCCTTAACCTATCAGTTCACAGCTTCCCGATGAGCCATTCTACCAGCTTTCCCAGCTGGTAGCCTTTCTACCAGCTGGGATGTTCGCTGATGTTTTGCCTACTGAAACTATTTTGAAAGATCAACTCAGACCTTCCCCTGCTGGCTGGGGCGTTGACTGCACCGCTCAAGTGGAGTTACTGCAATATTGTATTTGTTGTTCATGTTTTCTTTTGAGGTTTCCCCCAGAAAACGTGCTAAGCCCAGCGGTCATTCATCCAGCGACCCGCCGTGTTTTTGAGTTAAAAAATGTTTAAAGTTGACAGGAAATTTGAAAATATCACTTGAAAATTGTGTTGGAATATTGGAGGAATAATATCTGAATCCACAAAGTCTTAAAAAAAAAAAAAACATGACTAAATAAGCAATGTTAAGCCTGGTGGGAGCACAAGTAAAGCCCGGTGACCCGCCAGGCTTATAATACACTGGGGGAAACCCTGGTTTTAGTTTATTTCTTTCAGGGACTGAGGCTCTCTGTGGTGAGTGGTGACACCTGGTGGCCTTGTCTTGTCTTGTGTGTTTTGTTGGAGCACCTTTTTTTTAGTTTGCTGTGTTTTTTGTAGTGTCTGGAGTGATTCCCTTTTCTTCACTGGACGTTGCTCCCCTTTCCTCACAGCTTCCCCCCCTGGTAAGCCTCAGCCTCCCTTGAGATTTAAATGTATTACTTCAGCCAACAATTTTGGTTAAACACTATTAATTTTGCCTTAACCATTCTGTTTAAGGGTATTGCAAAATAAAAAGCGATTTTTTTAAAAATTGAACTTCAATACATTTTGTAGAACTTTTGAATCTTGTCTCCTTTCTTCCAGTAGAACTTACCTGAGTCCTTATTACAACCCAATTTTCCTGGAGTATTATTCCAGGTGGCGTTGCTGGTTTCTTTCACTCATTGCAACTTTAACATCCTCTATCTGGGTTTCAAAGCCTTAAAGAAAACCCGCCCCACACATCAGAAATGTCTGACACACAAACACCAGGTTTTTGACAAATTTGGACAAAATATATATTTGTTTTGGCTGATTCGCTGTGGTAAGTTATGAGAAAAAATGTGATGCCCCATGCAAGCAATATTGGAGGGACTATATGCAGTTAACATGAAAACAAAATATGCATACTTTATTAAACTGTTACTGCAGGTCTTCTGAAAATTTTACTAAAGTTTTTTGGGGTTTTTCAGTTGAACTGCACATGATACGCATATCAAAAGTTAGTTATGTAAAATGGTTTCATGCCACAAAGACCTGCGATTCTAACAGACGTCTACATTTTGAGATCTACTTTACTTCAGAATTTAAATGTACTGTTAATGAAATTGTTAGTGTCATTAATAAGTTTCTGTGTAGGTAGAAGGAATCCTTAGTGATTAAAGAAATGCTTGTTAGTTTAAGTGGGATATTCAGAATAGATACGTCATAATTATAAAAAGCAATCATGTACATGTTTGTTCTTGTTAGAGGAAGAAGTAATATTTTTGTTAATTATCTATTTCCTTCGGCAATAAGAATTATACACAGTGCAGACATGCTGAAGATGTAACAGGAAATGAAGAGCACCATACCACAGGGCAAGGGGCATCCAGCCCATCCAGGCCTGGCAAGCCTGGTTCACCTTTCTCCCCTTTAAAGCCTCGGAAGCCCTGTTTATGAAATCAGCCATTTAAGATCCATTGCTGTAGCTAAAGGTGTTGCAGATCTTCCCTCATTGAGTAATGAAAAGAAGTGCTCCATTGTTTCACTGATCAAATGGTTGCAGAGTCACTTTAAAAATGGGCTTGAACCGATGACAACACTTTTGCTAATGAAGACCGCTTTTGGAAGTGTTTTAATATTTGATTTGGATTATATTTTTGTGGGTTGACCTCTCTCTGCTCCCAAAACTGGTATCTCAACTCCAGAGAATGGCAAAGTAAAATACTAAAATACTTTAGGATTTGTGAACACTCACCAGGAGTGACGGGCTCCTGACCGCCTCTTTTCTGAATGAAGAGATCCTCAAAAAGAGTTTTGGTCTTATGTCTAGGCAAAAATGGCTTGCTTCAATGTATGTCGCAGGTTTATTCTAATTAAGGTTTATTGATATTAAACCTACCAGTTGCTGCTTTCTGGTAGGTATGAAAACCCGACAAAAACTCTTCTTGTTTTTTATACTCCATAAAAGAGCCAAAAGGAAGCTGATCTCTAAATACAAATGTTCAGGGTAACCAAAGCTTTGCGGGATTTTCCAAAGTGGTAGTCCTTCCCTTTGCCTCTTTACTTTCCACATTGATACGCTGACATACCAAAGGACATGGGGCATCTAATCCAGGTGCTCCTTGGTCTCCCTTATCCCCTTTGGCCCCCCTGTTGCCTTTCTTGCCCCTTTCTCCCTGCAAACAACAGTGTATTTAAAAAAAGACACACTTTTATGCCTCTGAAGAACATTTAAAGCTGCAGTATGTAACTTTTAATTTATTTATTTTTTTTACATATTTGTTGAAGCTGTCACCATGTCATGAGAGTTTACTACAAGAGAATCTATTTAAAAAATCAAGCTCGTCTGCCTTCTTCCAGTGCTAAGTAGAATCAACGAGCCGGAACCAGGAGGAGTGTCTTAGCGCTGTCAGTCATGCTCTTGTATACACTGCTCACCCCTTGCTACAGCTTCTTCCTGACAGCAGTGCCTGTCATGAATGCTCAGGCAAGCCAGCATGGCAACCGATGACTGTGGATAAACAGCTATCCTGTCATTTCTCTGCCATTAACACTGTGAGCAGCACATACACAAGCTGATTGATAGCACTAAGACACTTCTGGCTCCGATTGGTTGTTTTGACAGAGAGCGATGCATTTCTTCACACAGCAACAGTATCACTGGTAGGAGGTGGAGGAGCTCAATTTGTTCACAGATTATCTGTTTCAACCTAGTGACCATTCTAAAAAATATGTAAAATAAAGCCAACATTTTTTTTGGTAAAAGTTACATTCTGCAACTTTAACTTGGCATACATGGAAAATAAAGTTATTTCATAATACTACTTTATTGTGATTTTTCTGGGGTATTTAAAAGACCTTGATTTTGTGATGCATTTCTGGTACGAAAGGAAGGTAAGCAGAAGGAATTAAAAAGGGATCAAAGTTACTCATTTGGTGAGCAGGGTTCTCATGAGGTGTCTTTGACATGTAAGTGATTAAACAACACTGGGGCACAGGCATTACGAAATTACTCATTGGCCATACGTATATTCGCAGAAATAATAAAATAAAATTTTTATAAAGTACTTGTATAAAGTACTGTCTCACTCACCCATCATTCCCCAGGTAGGTGTTCATCTCAAGCTGGGTCTTAGCTTTCGTGTTTTACTATAAGTGGTGCATTTTTTGTCCAACTAAACACTCAGAGTATCTGATTACTGACAAGGATTAGCTGTTGATAGCCTAGGATTTGTTCTTGTCATGGAGCTTGTCAGTATTTGGCTATTGCTGCTTTCCTTGTAGCCTCTTCATGGTTGCCATTTCCTTCGGTATTCCAAGTTACTTATAGCTCTCCTTTAAAATCCCCTAGTCTTACCGGGAGGACAGTTACCTCTGTCTGGATTACCTTCTCTCTCTTTGTCACAATCCACCTTCATTCCTCAACCAGACCCAGTGACATTCTGACATTTCATCCTGTTAATCCTAGTAGTGCAAATCAGTGAGTCGATGCTCAGTCTTAGCACACAGCTTACTATCATCTATATAGAGAGGGTTACAGATAGTGAGATGTGCATCAGAATGCCATCCATTAACAGCTAACTGTAGACATTACCGCCAAAATGCCGTGCACATGTTTCCTTCTAACCTGCTGGCACGGAAAGATGACTTTTAAAACCTTCGAAGTGAAGAGAACTTCTAGAAGTATGATAACCAAATTCCCATTTTATCATTCAACATACATATTCCTTTTTGTATTTTTCATCAGTAGTTAAATTACACGCCAATAGTTTGATGAAAGAGGTTAATTATGGAATAATTCTGCTATAAAGTTTGGATATTTTGTTGACAAATTCATCTTCTTGAATAAAAATATGTAGACCAAGGTCACAGACAGTCTGTAGGTTCCATATTGTGCCCCATAATGACTAAACTGTAAAAGAATTTTAGGTAACTGAGAACTTAACAAGCAAATATAAAGTAAAACAAAAAAATATATATCTGCCTCAGTGGTTTTACGTTCCAGGACCTGATTGTGGGATACACCTCTGTGTAAGAGCTTGCACTGACCACCTGGCCCTCATCTCCACTTAGATCTTCAACAGTTTCCTTGAGATTCTAAACTGCTTCAAATGCTTCTTCATCATCTCACAGAAATTCACCGCATGCTTGTGGTCTTGAAATCCTTTGATGGACTGGTGTTGAATAAAGGAAGGATATCACAAGCCCCATCCTGAACCACCTCCAATTAGCTTATTGGACCAACAGGTCGGTGGATGATGCAGTCAGCCTGGGGCCACAATTCATCAGGCACAATTTTGACTGTCCAGGGACATGTGCCAGAATCCTGTTTGTGGATTTCAGCTCAGCCTTCTACACCATCAGCCAAGCTGTCCTCCAGCTGCGAGCTGGATGAATCCGCCTGCAAGTGGATCACCAGCTCCCTGACTGACCAGCAACAGCAAAGGAAGCCGAGGACCATCTTCTCCTCCACAGGAACAATCAGCAACGATGTGCATTCTTTCTCCACGTCCCGTGACAAATCAAGAACCTACCACATGAGCTCCTGCTCGTCTTCTACTCTGTCATTATTCAGTCTGCTTTGTAAATATCTATGATTGCCTGGTTTGAGTCAGCCACAAAAGACGACACGGCCAGAGTGCAACGAACACTTGGGTCCACAAAAAATATAAACAGGACTGTTTTTTCCTCCATTCAGGTTCAGAAAAAGGCCAGCTAACATCACTGCAGACCCCACACATCCTGGACACAAACTATTTAGACTTTTAGCTACTTAGAATGCTACTTGAAAAAATTAAGTCACCGCAGAGACAGATTTTTTTCCTCCAAGGCTGTAAAAAATGTTTCACACCAAATTTCATAAATTTGTAGTTAATGTAGATTGAGAGTAAAGCAGAACCAAAGTCAAATGATTTGTCTGTGTGCATAAACCTGGACACTAAAGCTGGTTTTGATTAAATAGAACAGTGTGCAAGCTGTGTGCAGTTTGCTACAAAAAAATTAAACTATTAGCTGAGCTCTGTATTAACAGAGTACCCTACTCACCAAGCGAAAAGCTGAAGGACTGAATGAATCCTTCATCTGGCCAATACCATCAGTTGTTGGCCAGATGAAAGATGAAAATTGCATAAGCAAAATTTCAATGCAGAATTGTTGTTAATATTTATTTATTGCCAATTTCAGGTAAATAGCATCGGGATTTGGGGGAGAGGGAGTTTAAAAGAAATAGCTTCTGTTATACTGAGAAAGGTTGGGAAAAGGGAGGTCTTAAAGGAAGAGGATTAAATCAGGAATATGTTAGAATGTGGAAAGAGGATGAGGATAAGAAGGCCTGGGTTTGTAAGAGAAAGGAGGGCAAACCCTGCAAAAGCAGTCATAGGGCAAAGAACAAGGTGAAGGAAGGGAAAAGGGGATAGGAAGACCTGCAGAAACAAAGGAAGACAGGACAAATGGTAAAAACACCAGTACTATCTCCCAGCCTTGATTTATTTTTATTTTTTTTATATCTTCATTAAAGAAGTCAAAATTGGGTAGGTTTATTTAATGTGACCCATTGTAATTTTGGACTGCTCACTGAAACCAAGGCCAGTTGAATGTGCTGGGAGAACTTATGAACCTCAAGCATAGGAATGGAAATATACATTATATACATATATATAATGTATATTATATATATATTAATGAAACTGATTCAAAGAGATAGACACAAGAGACAAGAGTGACTGGCAATTTCTTAGCAGCCAGTAAAAGATGTGCTGTATAAAATGACAATTAAAAATAGTTTATATTACACATATGTGTGTTGCCTAACGTGTGTACATACTGTACTTATTTTATTTTATTTTTTGCTGGACTGTTCTGACATGTTCTAAGCAAACCCACATAACAGTGACGTGTGGTGAGGTTCAGGACTGAGGCACAGACTCCCGGGGGTCGGATGTACACATCCAAAAATCAAATACAGATGCTATGTTTTAAAGTTTGACCATACCTAGTTAAAGCTTCTAACAATATAATAACAAAAATAAAAGAAGATTTAATAAGGCCACTTTTGTTAATTATTTGACCTCTCTCTTTTCAGATTAAAACTGAGGATCGTGTTTGATTTTACCTTTATTTTATATGACGTCCATATACCTATCCTTCTCCACAAATATCTGTCACTCTGTTGTAAGAAAACATCCTTGTTTCTATTTATTTATTTATTTCAAACAGACAAAATGTAAAAGAAAAACTAAAAATTAAAACAAATGATCATGCCCATTAACATGAAATTTTACATTATTTGTTCGAAAAGGAGCAGCTAGACGATAGATCTTATGATTTTCTGCACCTCTCATATTCCTAATGTACAAACATTTAAATCTCCCAACATCAGATAAGCTATTAAATTATTCCCACTTTAAATGACACTTAAATCTCACATTTTCATCCTTAATTGTGCAATTATTTATACATTTTTAATATGAATAGCAGTCTTGGTTTTTGAGACACTCATCCTATATGACATATTTCTCAATAATTTTTAAACAAATTTTTAAGCTGGTTTATATTTTTTTACTTTTTTTTTTTTTAAACTCATCACTTAATTCATTCCATTAACATAGACATACAAACACTCTTTTGGGCTGTTCTAATGCATTTTTTTTTGTTGGTTTGTTTGTTTTTTTATGTCCTTCTCCCCTTAAATTATAACACCTCTCTATGTCACAAAAAACACTTTTGGATTGAAATCCAAAAGTTTCCTTTCATTGTAAAAATCTGGTAGCCAAAGAGAGCAGTGGCCTTGAACGGTTCTGTTCCATCTGTATTACCACCACACAATGGTTTTCAATCTTTTTGATGCATAGAAGAAGAGCACATGTTGCTCGTTGTGTCAAGGGGGCTCAGCACTGCCCCCTGTCAGTGAAGCACAGTAACTTCTGCCGCACCCTACACACTTACAGTGCACACTTATGGCCCATCAGAAAGACGAAATATGCCACACACATTCATTAAATATATCAAACACTATGTGGAACGTCATCGTAGTAGAAAAAGTGGAATCAAACAAGTGCAGTGGCAATATAAAGCAGGCAAATCTGAATGTTCCTAAAAGGCCTGTTGTGCCAGAATGTATTGATAAAAACCAATGAAATTGTTAAAATATCAATAAATAGGTGTTTCAGCATCCAATAAGTGTTTCTTAAACTAACATCTTTTACACTAATCAGTCCATCCAGGAATTTGCAATTGTTTTTGTGGTTTTCTGCAATCAAAGTCACATATTTTGCTATGCTAATTTAGAAATATTTATAAGGACTTTTTACGATATGTGCGCTACTATATGATGTTAAACGTGATATTTTATTAATCGCTCAACTGGTCATTGGCTACAACTTGACATCAAGTAAGGCTGAGACAGGAGTCACTTAAGCCCAATGTTTTTGACCAATTTTGAGAAAAAATTCTGATAAAATCAAAAAAGATCTGGGGATCTGTTGATTTTTTGTGAAACACTGGAGGGACTTATTGATATTATTTGGAGTTCAGAGGACCACATAAAAAGCTATGGTGGGCCAGATTTGGCCCCCGGGCCTTGAGTTTGACACATGGTGGCATAAAGAGAGACAACTGCCTCTCTTTATTTACTTGTGTGATTCAGATGTGAGGCATAACACTGAACTGTCTCACCTCAGTCTTCTTCCACTTATTTCAACATGCAATGCATAAATTCAGCGATTTTGACCATAAAAATTTTGAAATTACCAATAAACAAAAAAAAAAACATTTATAGAAAATTCAAGTGGACAAATTGATTTTCTCTCATCACTATTAGCATCTATTTTACTTCTCATGTGTTTAATTTTACTTATCGGGATTACAGGTGAGGCAGCGCCTCACTCGCCTCCCCTGACCGCACGTCACTGCCACGTAAATATTTTGCTGTTCACACTGTCCTTACCTGTGAAACATGAGTAGAATATATATTGAGAGTACTGCTAGGAATTATTCACGTCTTTATCAGTAAAAGATTCTTTAGAGAGTGCATTAGGTGCAATTACATTTAAAATAAACTGCAGAATTTAAAATTAGTGCTTTTGGTTAGAGAGGCAAAAGATTTATTGACTTATCTCATGGTGTTTCTTTGATTTTACAATATGGGTTTCAAATTATATTCAACATTGCTACTGCTTAGCTGATCAATTTTATCCTCAAAATGAGGATGCAACCAACTTTAAACCTAAGTCACTAAGTCAAGCAAAGTTCAAATCAAAATGTTAAGCAAAGTTGGGAAAAAAAAGGATACAACTTCTCTTTTTTTGGTCAATTAGACCAAAATTATTATTTTTGCAAAATGTCACAACATTGAGAGACAGAATACATCAGAGATTTATATAGTAGTGCCATATGATCGGTTGATCTACTATGGACTCAAAAGGAGAACGCAACCATCAACGAAGCTAAGTCACTATCAAGGAAAGTTCAAATCAAAATATCAAGTATAGCTGAAAAAAAAAAACTGTGTGATACAAGGTTACTTTTAAAAATGTCTTATTTGCTCTTAAAAGGCCACCTTTCTGGATTCTCACAATAGTAAACTAGTTCTGTCAGGACGAATGGGACAGAATCCCAGAAAACAGCAGTGAAGGATGCCCAAAACATTTAAAGTCACACAGTTCAAAGACAATGCTAAGAAATACTGAGGACATATATGCAAATGATTGTGACATTTTGCAAACAGAAATAATTGAGGTAATTCTAACTGAGCAAAAAAGGAAGAGAAGTTTGGATTTATTTAACTTCAGACAGTAAGACAGAACAAAGTGTCTCTTTTTGGGTGCATGCAAACTTCTGGTTTCAACTGTAATTCTCAATAAGAAAGTTGTAATTTCTTACCCGATTTCCTTTGAGTCCTGGTGGTCCTTGCAAACCCTGCAAAGAGAAATGTGAAATAAGGATTTCAATGTTAAATGTTCTTTTGAAATTATTGACCTGTGGAAGTGTGTATTTGCCTTGTTGTGCAACTTTTATACTGTTAAAATGACAATATTGGGGCGTGCTGTGGTGGCGTAGGGGTTAGCGCGACCCACATTTGGGTCACTTGAGTCCTCGACGCAGCTGTCGCGGGTTCGATTCCCGGACCCGACAATATTTGCTGCATGTCTTCCCCCCTCTCATTACCCCTTTCCTGTCAGCCTACTGTCATATAACGGACACTAGAGCCCACAAAAGACCCCTGGAGGGGACAGAAAAGACAATATTATCATTTATCGCAATAATTTGTGGGACAATTAATTGCCCAGCAAAATTTTTTATTGTGACAGGCCTAGTTTCTTCAGCACACCTGCATGAGACTGTAACATGTGAGCTATAATTGACTTTGTAAACGGCTTTGTATTTGTGTTGTTCCTTACCAAATCCAGAGGACCCCAAAGTGCTTCACACTACATTCATTCACCCATTCACACACTGTGAATGTGTGTGACTGGTGGCAAGCTAAGGATAATAGTCAGGCTGCCCTGGGGCAGCCTGACAATGTAAGGGCTTGGAATGACATATAGGGACAATGAAAGGTGCAGAATATCTTTGGAGTATGGGAACTTGTGAGCAGTTTTAGTCTAAAGCTCCTCACAAATCGATAAAATCAACACAAAACCAATCGAGGCGGTCCGTGAATAACCAGGCAGTTTGTGTTTTCGTTTGAAACAAAACAATGAATCAACAAAAACAGGCTCGTTTTTTTCATTTTTTTTTATTAAACCAAAACGAGAAATTGGGATTACCAACTGTGCTCATATATATTTTCAGGCAGTTCATTTTTTCAACGGAAATAAAAAAAAAAAAAGACTTTTTTTTTCGTTTTTTGTTTATTAAACCAAAATCAGAAATCGGATTTTTACATAAATATATATTTTTGATCAAACAGAAATCACTCTTTAATGGGAAAAAAAGAAAGAGAAATTACTCTTGGAGGCCTCCTGGTGGCCGCTGTACATCATACTTCACCGGTAATATGCGCTTCCAAACCTCCAAAGCACCAGTAGAAGATAAGTTAGCAAAACAATGTCGCAAAAAGAACTTATGCTTTAGGGAGAAAGAAAATAAATGAAGAGAAAAAAATGTGTAGCTCTCCCGCTGCTCCAGGTGGACTAGACAGTGGCTAGTCCACTGTCTAGTGGACTAGCCACCAGTCGGCCCATTTGGGGCTCCGACTCCAAAGTGGTTCAACTTCTCCCTTTGTTGAGAAGACACTCTCAGCTGCTCCATGGCTGGTCCTGTACTTGGTGACGTACTGGATTCCCACCCAAACGTGCCTGCTGTCATCATTGTCCAGGTTCCCCTCGATCCTCCTCTTGTAGCCCCTTTAAGCCTTCCTCATCCCTCTCTTCAGGTTGCTCCAGGCCAAGCTGCAGAGGGCCTGGTCCCCACACCTGAAAGCAGTGTTCCTTTCTCTAAGCAGCCGCTGGACTTTGCGACTCATCCGTGCCTTTTTGTTTGTGAGGACCCGGATACTGTGACGCTGTTCCTGTGACATTGTCAGTGCAGGTTTTGATGTAACACAGAACACTGTCATTGAATAACTCCAGGTCTGTATGTTAAAAAATGTCCCACTTTGTTCTTTCAAAACAATCCTGCAGCTGCAAAGAGACATCATCAGGCCAGATTCTGATGGTTCTTATGGTGATACTGTAAGATGATTTATTTAAAAAAATAAATAAATAAAAAAATAAATAATCTTACAATACCTTTTAGTTTTGTGTTTCATTTCTCTGACTTGAGAGAGAATAATGACTGTACTGTCACGTAGTAACTATAAAAGAGGCGAGTTCAGAATGTTACATGATTGTATTTTCAAAGTGGAAAATCTTTTTTTACCAAAAATATTTTGGTAAAAAAGAATGCCATGTCACTTAAGTCCATATGTGTAAAGGCAGATTACATAATAGTTTTTGGTAAAGTAGGATAACTTCCTGCTCACACAGACACAACTTTCAGTAATAATGCCAGCAGCTTGAAAATTTCTTGTTTTAAATAAGGCTGGATAACAAATATGGAAAATGGAGCATCCAACTCACAGGGATGCCTTGAGGGCCGGTTGGTCCTAGCAAGCCTGCATTTCCGTTTTCACCCTGTTGCCATATGGAAAAAAAGTAGAAAACGCATTAACAACATAACACTTTTTTTATACTTTCAAGTGTACAGTGAGTAATAAAAATGTTAGTTACTCTATCTCCCTTTGGTCCTGCAGGGCCTGGTATACCTGCTGGTCCTGTGGGACCCTGTTAACACAAACAAGAAAGAAAACTGTATAACCAAAAAGAAGCACCATCCATCCATTTTCTGTTCACCCTTGTCCCTAATGGGGTCGGGAGGTGCTGGTGCCTATCTCCAGCTATGTTCCGGGCGAGAGGCGGGGTACACCCTGGACAGGTCGCCAGTCTGTCGCAGGGCAACATAGAGACAAACAGGACAAACAACCATGCACACACACAC
>CAEGAG010084018.1:0-41509 GCA_903067065.1 Brachyrhaphis terrabensis | reverse complement strand
TTTAGTTTCACTTAAACTCCAGCCCAGTGCACTCTGATTTGGTCTGCCTTCCAAACGTCATCTGTCATCAAACAAAACCAAAAAAAAACAACAACAAAAAAAAACAGCATTTTGTCATGGTGTAGACAGTCTAAAAAAGTTCCCGTTCTTATTGATGGATTTCTTCAGCATACCAACAACAAAAAAAGAATTATCAGCCACGCCCTGTAACAAAGATCAGATTACATAAGAAATGTAACAGAAGGGGCATCTTCTCAAAAGTAGTCTCAGTGTCTGTCTTACCACAAAAATATTCACACCCAAACATTTTCATTGTTTGTCATTTTAGTCAATTTTAAGTGACAGACCAACAAAAAAACAAAACAAGGTTTTCAATATTGTACAAAAAAAAAATTAAAAGGGTGGCCTTGCATTTATAGTCCCTTTACTCCAATATAGCCAAAGAACATCCAGTTAAAGTAATTGCTTCCAGGGGCCATTTATTAAATAAATACTCACTTTAATCCAATTTAATCTCAATAATATTACAGCTGCTCTGTGAAGGTATCAGAGGTCTGGTAGAGAACTTCGGTGAATAAAAAGAATCATGTAGACAAAAGTAAAACATGACATTTCTGAAGGAAAGTCATTAGAAGCCCTGTTTCATGTTGCTGTGGGGATGTTTTTCCTTCAGCAGGTTCAGGGAAGCTGGTCAGAGTTCATGGGAAGATGGATGGAGCCAAATACAAAGGAAGAGATAAGGCAAGATCTCAGAGTTGCTGTTCAAAGATTTCAGTGGTTTCCAAAAAAAGCTGAAATTCTGAATGTGCTTGAGTAATTTTTCTAAAGAGCTAGTACAAAACTTTTAATTTGTAGATTGACTTAAGAAGATCTTTAAATGTAATAAAATAATGGCATACTTGTCAAAATGTTATTTTGAAAGCCTCATATTTATTCCCTTCCAATTCACATTCAACCGTACTCTGTGTTGGTCTGTCACATAAAACAATTAATTTGGACACTAAACATGATAAATATGAACATGTTCAAGGAGTGAATAATATTAAAAGACATTGGATTTTCAATTCACTGAGTCCAATAAATTAATTTATCGAACACAAAAGTGGTTTTCTTACTTGCTTCATTTATTTTCTAAAAAAGCTAATTCTTCCGATAACTCGTCTTCTTCTGCCTCCTGTGGCTCCTCTTCAGCTGGTAGCTCTTGGTGTTCTTCAGTCATCTCTTTTACTTTGCCATTTTTATCCTCCTCTGTCTCTGCCTCTCGTTTCTCCTCTAGGGCTGTCGAGTCCTCCTGAACTTTTTCTTCATAATCTGTCTTGCTTTCTGACCCAGCAATCAACTCTTCATGTTCAGTGTCATTTCCCTCCTCTTCCAACTCTTCGCGCTCCGTGTCATTTCCCTCCTCTTCAGTAGCGGTTTCTTCCATCTCTCTGTCTTTCTGCTCCACAGGAGATGAATGTTGTTCATCTGCTGCTGCATGTTCTTCCTGTTGCAAAGACGCTCCTGGTTCTTTCTTTGAAGACAGTTCCTGTCCATCTTCAGCTGCTGGAAGTGCGTCTTCTGGAGTTTTTTCTGTGTCTTCCTCTCCAGGTGCTGCAGGTACATCTTCTGTTTCCTCAGTTGTGGGAGCTTCCTCTTCCTCAGCAGGTGCCTGTTCTTCAGTTTCAGCAGCCTCTTCTACTTGCTCCTCAGATTTGACAACATCCTCCAATTGCTCCTTGATTTTGGTAGCCTCCTCTTGATCCTCAGGTTCGGCAACTTCCAATTCTTCCTCATCACGTTCTGCAGCCTCCTCTTCTTCCTCATCACGTTCTGCAGCCTCCTCTTCTTCCTCATCACGTTCTGCAGCCTCCACTTCTTCCTCATCACGTTCTGCAGCCTCCTCTTCTTCCTCATCACGTTCTGCAGCCTCTTCTTCCTCATCACGTTCTGCAGCCTCCTCTTCACGTTCTGCAGCCTCCTCTTCTTCCTCATCACGTTCTGCAGTCTCCTCTTCATCCTCATCATGTTCTGCAGCTCCCTTTTCTTCCTCATCAGGTTCTGTGTTCTCCTCTATTTGCTTCTCATCAAGTTCTGCAGGCTCTTTTTCTTCTTCACTTGTGCCAGCATTGTCTACTTGTTCCTCATTTGCTTCAGCTATTTGGTTCTCTTCAGCTGCTATAATGTCTTCTTCCTCCTCAGTTTCTGCAGCTGCTGTTTCCTCCACAACAGCTTCAGCCACCTCTTTGTCTTTTTCATCATCAGCTGCAGCCAATTCTTCTTCATCAGTTACTTCTTCATCCTCGGCCACCGCTTTTTCCTCAGCATCATCTGCCTCTTTCCTTTCAAGATACTCAGCAGGAGGCTGTATTTGGTCTACCACCTAAGACAAGACAAAAGCAGTGTTACTTCAGACGACAAGTCTGCAAAGCAGTAGCACCTAAACATCTGGTCAATAAGATGGCATTGTAGTGACTCAGAAATTATATTTGACTCTAGTTTGAATGTGAAGCCATACCAAGCAATTATTTTACTCAAATTAATGACATAAAAATCTCATTAACGTCTCCCTACAGGCTGAGTACAGAAATAGTAAGGAGACCATGGAAGATGTCTCTGTGTGAGTCAAGCGTGTTCTGGCATAATTCTCAAGGTTAATCTGCTAAAAGCCAACCGTTTCTGGAACTGTAAAATCTGCTAAATTGGTAAGCTATGCATGTTTATATGAGCAGGAATCTGATTCATCTCCAATTTAAAACAACACTGTCTTTGCTTGTACAGACAAAAGGTACTAGTAAAATGTATTTGGACCCCTTGAGAATATCCATTATGTCTTGTTTTTTTCTTTACAAATGAAGAGTGGTGTGCATTTCTATGTATCCCTCGAGTCTATTGTTTCCAGAACAATATTTTTTCTTCAATTACAACTTAAGTTCAAAGGTTACTTCAAAGATTTGCTGTGTCCTTACCTTGCAACAAACAACAAATGGAACTATTTATGGCTTTTGTTCAGCAAATCTTTCTATTTTTTCATGAAAGCCATATTAAAGAAGAACATGAGTAAAGTGTTTGAAAAACTTGTTTATTTCTGGCTATTATGCACCACTTAGTGTTGGTCTATAATCAAAAATCCCATAGTGCATTGCCGTTTGTTATTGTGAGGCGACAAATAATAAAAGCTCAAGGGGTAAGAATATATTTTTCAGGGAACTGCATCAGTGCCAAATAAGACTAAAAAAGGAGAACCACAGAAGCACAAGCGTACATTGGCTTGTCTAATGCTTACTTGAGTATTATGTTTCTGTGTTCCTAAGATGAGAATCTTGAGAATAGAGGGCAGGCTATATTTATCCACACTGGATAATACTGTGCTTACCTGCTCCTCTTCACTGGTCTTCAGAGACAGTTGGGACTCTTTACTTTCAAGGAACGCTCTGAAAGATCCAAGAATTCCATTATCAGACTTGTTGTCAATGTTGGTGATAATAGACTACACTTTCTAAAAATGTGTGAATTATAAAATGTCATTTTCCAAAAGTGCTCATTTAACAAACCCGATAAAGTAAGGCGAGCAAATCAACTTCAATACTCTTCTGCACCACAGAAGTGCTTACACAAATCAGGGCAGCCTCACAGCATGAATACAAAGCCTACTAACACTGGACTAGAGAAATAAGCGAATCATGCACTGTGATAGAAAAGAAGGCTTTGACTAAGTCCACAAAGTTCTGGGTGAGAGGAAGGAAGCAGATTTCTTAACTTCTCTAAAAGCTGCACTTTTTTCCAGAATTTACCTGAAATTAGCCGTTTCCACCAGCTGTGCCTGGTAAGTGTCCAGTTGATTTTTCAGTTTCAACACCTCACTGGTCTGTCCATCCAAGGTAGCAGTCATTGTGGTAATCTGGGCAATCTTTTCTTCCATCTTTGATTCAGCTTCAGCAAAGTTCAAAGACAAGTCCTCAACCTTGTGGGACAGTTCACTGCTCAGAGCAGCCAAACCCTCCATCTGCATCCTGATGTCCTCAAGCTCCACGCTCTTCCCCGTCAGCATGCTCTGCAGCTGGCTCAGTTGCTCCAGAGACACGGTGGCTTGCTGCACTTCTGCGAGGCGGGTTTTCATCTCGGTGTGCAAGGACAGCACCTGAGCAGGGAGGTCGGACGTCTTCATCTGCTCAGCCTTAGCCAAGGCCAGGCCCACCTGTTTCTGAGTCAGTGCATAAGACTCCTCCAATGAGGCCAGTCGTGTGTTCACGTTCTCTGAAACATGTTGCTGAAATGAAAGAGATGCATAGTCTTAAAGAACTAAAACATTAAAAGTTTCATCAACCACTATAGCTAAAAAGAATGCTAAGGAAATGAGAAGAGAGTTGAAAACAGTTGAAGGTTTTAGAGAGTTGTAAAAATTTCTAGGTTATGAACTGAGATAATGTAAACCCAACTAAGCATAAGAAATATTTCTAATTAACTCCTTCAGAAGACAGATATGCCACTTTAAACTTTTGTTTGCAGACTTTGAAACAGATTTGTGACATATCACAAATTTACTCGATTAGATCCATTCAAAATAAGTTTAATAGATCAGAGCAAAAAGGTTCATATTTACGGTTCATGCATGTTAAATTGTTAAGTAATTTATTGTAACTATAAAGGAGCTTTAAACTGCCTTGATCAATAATTGGGACCAGAGGTGATGTCACAATGAGTGTGTCTGAGACCAAAACAACTCTACAGGTAAACCTGATTTCACATAAACTCCTGAAACAAAAATAAAATGTCTAAAGAAGACATTTTAAAGTCTGCCTTTGGCATCTTATGTTGCCATCTAGGATGATCTGCACAATTAGATTTACCATTTGTACTTCTCCAAGTTTTCAAAAAATGTCCCCAAATTTTCTAATACAGAATGCCCTTTGAAAATGTTGACTTTTCAAAAGGATTAAAACGAGCAGCCTTGCTGTAATATATTCAGCTTACTGTTAGATGAGCTATTCTTAAGTTGAATCTACTAGTCACAAAACCAAAATCTAAAAACTGGTTCATAGAGACCATCTGGGTCATGGTAAAACAAACTTTGCAATTTTTGAAAACATGGATGAACATGTACCTGAAAATGTGTATATTCCCAAGTCTGTTCATACAGAGAAGACTTGTTGAAAAGACTGAGCCTCATGCGTGCAAAGTTTCCACAGAGAGAGGTCTTTCCTTTGGACTTCTCATAGTACAGAGAAATATAACCAGCAGCAGCCATGACACAACAGAGTTGGTAGATTCTTACTACCTTATTTATGCATATTCTGACATTGTGTATTATTTTAATAATACAAAATATTTTATTTCCCAACTTTATGATTAGTTGTTACTCACACATACTGTACAAAAGTTTTCAAACAATGTTGTTTGGTATCAGAAATCCCTATCTAAATATAGTCTTGGCACATTGCTGTCTTATTTATAAAGTTTGTGCATCATCTGCCCTACTTTAGGTTTGTTGTTCTGTTTAATAATGTAGTAGAATTATTTCCATTGACAATTTTGACAATATAAAGATTTGATAAAGAGTCTGGCTAAAATAGCCTACAGTCTTCTTATTGGTCTGAAACAAACATCAACAGCTGCGTGTATGTTGGAAATAGCGTTTTGTGCTCACCTAAACTCCCGGCATTTTGAAACTTGATACAGTCCTACATATTTTAGCTTTCTTCACTGCAGCTTAAAGCCTGTATGTGGCCTAAGGGCTGTTCTTCTATTTCCAGAAATATTTATTTTAAACAGCAGTTCATTCATTAAATAGGTCATTATTAAAGGCAAGTGGGATCAGGTCCGCAAGCAAGGCTCCAGCAGAGACTTTAACTATATTAAGTTTTTACCTTTGTATTTGACAGCCTCAGCTCCTCGTGAGAAGACTGCAGTTTGGCTATTTTCACCTGAATGCCCATGACGTTGTCTGTTAAGTCAGTTAAAGTTAGGTGCTGCTGGAAAAAAAACCATGCACCGGCGACCCAGCCGATCACAATGACCGAAACTAAAACCAGCAGAGGAGTGTGGTTGTTCCCACCAGGGCGAACTTCTGTTTCCAAGAGCTCACTTTTAAAAAAGTTATCCTCTTGTTTGAGGTTGCTTTTCCCTTTTCGGTGCTTGGCTGTCATTCTTCCCCTTTATGTCAAGGACACTATGTTCCAGTCAGGCACAGAGGTGATATCCAAACAGCCTGCGGGTCAAACGAGCCGCGGCGAGAGCACTGATTAACTTCAGACGCTGTGAAAACGGACCGGGGCTAATTGCCGCGGCGGAACCGATAAGCTGCACAGAGGAGTCGGATGAAGAAAAGGAGGCGTGACAGAGCGGTGTGATTTTGTCAGTTCGGAATGAAGAGGGGGGCGTGAGGCCTGGCTGGCACTGGGAGTGGCTGACCCCCCGCCACGGTAGCCCGCCACGTGCGCTGCTCACGGTGAGTATGGCGCTATTTATGAGCACAACCATGCGAGCTCTATGACCTTTGTAAGTAGACATTTATTCTCTTGAGTATGCTAAAAAAATACTACACAGCTGAAAAAATATATAATATTTTAATCTTTATTAGTATTAACTGTGAACAGACTGTCTTCCCATTGGTTTGTCATTTTTTATTTTAAAGGACCTTTTAAAATTTAGTGTAAGTCACAGTATTTGGACTAAAACATGATTGGTTTTAGTTCTAAATTCCAAGTTTTTTTTATTTTTATTTTCAATATAAATTTAGTCAATTAAAATATGAAGGCCTCTTACAGGCTTAAGCAAAATAATGTCTGAGACAAATTAGCTGCAGGTGTTGCTGCCATCTGATCTATGAGAATCTGAGCCATACAGGCTGAAGAGCAATATACAGTGTGGATCACAGAGCGGAGAAAGGCTAACACAGGCTAACAACTGTGTTCCTAAAGACTATGTCTAAGTGAAAGTTGTTAAATTTTTAATTTGCTGTATGCAAAATTGCAACACACAAATATTACCTTTTGATATGTCATACTCATGTCATACAGCTACCTTTTAAAACGAGTGGCTGAAATTTTTACCCATCCTCGTGCAACACACCTGATGTTCAATCAGATTAGGAAGACAGTGTTTGGACTTTAATTTTCAATTCAGAGTTTTATTTAGATTTAGGTGTGGACTTTGATCTATTAAAATGTCAGAAGTTCTTAAAGTAAAATTCAGGCTTTCTGAATGTTTTACAAAGTTTCCCTTTGGACTAAAAACAAACGTCTTTAGGATACACAAAAACAAAGCAGAGGTTTTGTTACTGTATTGTTAAAGGTACAAATCTTATTCAAAATATTCCTGAGGCAATGAGCCACTGTATTTGAAAATTTAAATATAAAAGACAACAGGCAAGACAATAAATTATGATTGGAAACATTCATTAATCCAAAGAATGTCACAAATCGAAAGCTTTACTATTGAAATGACTTTATTTCCAAAGCTAGAACTGAATCCACATTATTTCAATGTGTCACAGCCATTCTCATCTTCCCATGATGGACAGATGACCTTTGAATATCGGTATCTTCAACTTCACTCTGTATAAAGACACATAACACCATAATTAACTCACATTTACTACTTTGAATCTATTGTTGATATGAAAAGTTTACATAATCCTGTTAAAATACTAGATTTTAGTGACATGAAAAATTTTAACCAAAATAAATTTTAGAACCTTTCTACCCTCAATGTGACACATAACCTGTACACCCCATTTGGGAAAGAATCTAAAACAGTTTAAAAGGAAAAATGGAAACTTTAAATAAAATGGTTGCACAAGTATGCCCACTTTCTTATAATTATGAATAAGATTGTGTTAAAAAGTTACCACCACATTTAAGCTCATGCTAGGTATGAGTGAGTAAAAAAACCTGCCATCTTTGCCAGGATCTCTTTGTCAAAAGGTATTGGTCATGAAAAGATTACGAAACAATTTCCAAGGCATTCAGTATGTTAGGAACACTCTGAAGACGATCTTCATCAAGCTGGAAAAAATACTGCACAACAGGGATCTCACTGAGAATTGTACATTCATCCAAAATTGCTCAAAAGATGAGATGAAAACTAGTCAAGAAGGTTCCTGTTACCTGAAATGACTTTAATGAAGCAAAATGAGTACCAGGCAATTTTTGCCCTTATGACAGAGGCGACAATTCTCCATATTTCCAGGCTATGAGAAACTTTAAGAAAACTGAAGTGTTTTCTTAAAGAAAAACAATCCATTTTGCTGAAACAAATTTGTATATTCTCAAATACATGGGACAGTGTGCTAAAGTCTTCAGGCTTCTGATAGAAAGTTGCCAGTCTTGACCTGAATCTAACTATAGGTCTATGGGGCAAACAGAAGAGAGCTGTGCATAGGAAAATATATCCTTAGTTTTGGAGCATTTTTGCAACCCCTCACTGAAAATATTTCAGCTTGTTTGTCAATGTGATTATGCAGATAATAGCTCCAAAAAAGGGAAATATTTTGGAAGGACATCAGAATCACCTGGCATGCTAACGTTTATATTTTTTTACGTGAAATGCAAGTGCAGCCATGTTTCAGTCTTACCTCTGACACTGAGCACTGTGGAGCATTCAGCTCGTCCTAAACTGTTTTCAGCAACAACTTTATGCTCTCCTACGTCTTTGGGACCTACACGAAGTATCAGCAAGGAGCAGACACCACATGTGTTGGAGATGTAGTAGTTGGTATCTGTGTTTATGCTGACGTGGTTTCGATACCACGTGATTCGAGCTGCAGGGTCTCCCTTCACTGCACAGCTCATATAGCACTCATAGCCTACTGTTGCAGTTTGAGGCTTCAAAGGTACAATGAAAGTTGGAGCACATCGCAGATCACAGTCCTTTTTGGATGGTTCGGTTATCACCATTTTTTCTGCAGGAGATTACAGATAGAGTTAGTGTGTTTTTGTTAAAGTGAACTGATTTGAGCCAGAAGATAAAAAAAACAAACAAAAACACACCTTTCTTCTTTTCCACCCCCCAGGTTGGAGATTCTGAGGGTGCTGATATACCCATGTCATTTTTGGCGTACACTCGGAAATGGTACTCCCTCCCTTGCATAATGTTGCAAACTGTGAACCTGTTATTGAAAAGCCTATCAGCCACTGTGGTCCATGTGTGCTTGGTGGATTCCAGTTTAGACACTGTATAGTGGAGACGATCATCACGCTTCTCATCAGGAGAAGGTTGCCAGATCACAGTCACAGTCCCAGGAACACTTTCTTCCAGTTCCACTGGTCCAGGAGGCTTAGGATCATCTGGGAACAGAGTTTTCCTTATATAACTGAAGTCATACACATAAGCCAAAACTCACAGAAAATATAGTTTTACCTGTTACCCTAACCTCCGTACTGAAAGTTTCCTGTCCAACAATGTTTTTCACCAAGACAGAGTAGATGCCCGAATCTAAGCGCTCAGAGGTGGGAATCAGCAGCTGAGATGAGCCGTCAGAGTTACTAATTGTAACACGCTTCATCACTGGCACGTTGTCCTTTAACCATGTAATTTCTGGCCATGGGGAAGCCTGTTTTTAAAAAAAAACAAAAAAAAACGTAATTATACAGAGCTTTGGAAAAGTTTTGATACCCTTAACCTTTTCTGCTTTTGTCATGTTACAAGCAGAGACTTTATTTTATAGGGGTTTTATGTGATAGATCAACACAAAGTAGAGCATTACTGTGGAGCATGAGAATTTTTTTTTTATTCTTAATCTATGAGGTGTGCCATGCATTTGTAATTAGACTGTGTACAATCTGTACAATGTGAAGACATTGTACAGAGGCAGGGGTAAAGTTTTGGTGAAGTTTGAGTATAATTAGGTTAAAACAATATCCTAATCTTTGAATGTTGGATAACTTTTCAGTTCGTCATTCAATGAATAGTATTACACAAGTGTAAACCTACCAAGATATGGCCATACACTTAAACTGACTAGCCAGGAACAGAGAGTAGTCATCAGAGATGTAGCTAAAAGGCTAATGATAACTAGAGGAACTGCTGAGGTCCAAATGTCTGATCGAATGAGACAGAAACATGTTTTCAGTATTTACAATCTATTTATCGCCCTGACAACATAATCTGTATGGTGGTACCTATTTTCATTAGTGACAAAAAATAGTTGATGCAAAGATGGATGTAGTTATATTCAGGATAGTCTTTGAGGAAAACATTTTAGAGCCTACAGATGACTTAACACTGAGGCAGATGTTCACCTATACCAGCAGGACAACAATCATAAACCTAAGCCCTAAGCTACAATAGCATGGTTAACATAAAATCATATTCATGTTCAACAGTGAATATGCACATGAAGAGCTAAATTAAGTCTTTAAGTCAAGACTTCAAAACTGATCTTGAGAAAAACTCTTCAATCTGTCTTAGCTTGAGTTACTTTGTGATGAAGAATGAGCAAAGCTATCAGAAGTATACCCCAGAACACAGCTACACACAATCTATTACACACAATCCTCATTAAATACATTGAAGTTTAGGGTTGTAACAGAACAAAATGTGAAAATGATTGCGGGAAGTGAATACTTTTACAAGCTACAATATGTTATAAACAAATATGCTAATTGTAAAAATATATAGATATTTTTGCTCAGAATCAGATCAGTGACTTGAGTAAATCTTACCTCAAAGTTAACAGTTATCCTGACAGAGTTTCCTGCCCTCACAACCATGAAACTCTTCATTTTGTTGATTGTGAACCTTGGTCTCACTTTATTGAGAACAACAAAATCAGTTTTAGTTTATATTTAAATATATTTTATATGATTTTATATTTAAACTAAAACAGAATAAGCAAAAATTAAAAGCATCAGGTCAGTAGAAATCATGCACTGTCAATTATTGCATTTTGTTGACATACCAGGCAAAGGCATTGCAAGGATATAGTTTGGCAGCTCCTCAGGTGTGCTTTCTCCCCCATCATTTATAGCAATGACTCTCACCCAATACATATCCATAGACTTAAGGCCTTTCACATTAAAGGAAGTCATGATAATGGGGCTGCTGTTACAGCGGCACCACTCTGTGCAATCTGCCCGGCGGATCTCCACAAAATATCCTTTAGCTTCGTCCTCTATGCCTGGTTTGTCTTCAGGTTTTGTCCAAGTCACAACCATGTTGGTGTACGATGTTTCTGTCACCTTCAGGCCTGTTACTTTACCCGGAAACTCTAGACAAATATAGGATTAATATGATTAATCCTACATATATGTAATACATACACTTTCTTTATCATATTCAGTTCTTTAATAATATTTTCTAGTACTTACTTTTAGGATCCCTTGCGAAAACAAACTCTGATGCATTGCTAAATTCACCAGCTCCTGAGAGGTTTATGGCACAAACTCTGAACTCATATTCCATACCTTCCACAACATCCCTCACGGCATACTTTTTCTCTAGAAGTCATTTTAAAGCAAACAAAAATGAAATAATAAAACAGACATACTCATTTGCAGACACACTCATACCATTTCCAGATACTGTAAGTAAATATATAAGAATACCTTTTATGATTTCATCCGGTGCATTAACGGAAGTCCAAAGATTACTTCCCTGCTTGCGCTTCTCTAAAATATATCCCAGGAGACGTGACCCTCCAGTGCTAGATGGGGAAGACCATGAAATGTTGATGCAGTCATTGAATGCACTGACTACCTTGGGAGGTGCTGGAGGGCCTGGAAAAGCTGAAGAGTTCAGGAACAAAGCATAAATCACATGACGCTGAAGCTTTACATAGATACAACTAAAGTTATTTTCTAATTAATGCTGGAATTCTTTTCAGATTTTCAGCACATTTCACAAACATCACTAACATTGTTTTGACTTACCAAATTTTCCAGCTTGCATTTCATCCGTCTCCATCACTTCGCTCATTCCCTCTGAAGTTACTGCCCAGATGCGGTAACAGTACTTTCTCCCACGGTCCACATCTGTGTCCCGGTAGATGGGCACACCTGGTATTTCACCCATTTTCTTCCAGGTGTTTCGTCCCACTTGCTGACGCTCCAATATGTAGTTAGTCACTGGTGAGCCACCATCATCCTTTGGGGGACGCCACTTGAATTCAATGCATAAGGCTGAACTCTCAGTAACCTCTGCAGGCCCCAGGGGTGGAGATGGCTTGTCTGAAACATAAAAAAACTTTATGAAGTCAAAGAGCTACCATTTGAAAGTACGTATATTCAGATCTATGACTAACATGCAATTAATGCATTCTGCTGTAGAAAAGACATCTACAGAAAATAAATAAGCCATATTTTCCAGAAATAATAACTTCATAAGCAGCAATCAGTAAAACATTACTTAACATTCTACTGAATTACTGGTAAGAAAACATTGCTTGACTCATGACAAACTAACTTCTGACTTTTAGTCTTAGAAACAATTAAGATACAGCAGTGAAATTTACTCCTTGGTGACCTGTCATTTGTTTGTGACAAGATTTTTGATAAGGTCTAGTTCAAGTTTTAGAAACCCCACCTGCTCATATCATCTTAACCTAGATTACCCGACATCTAGAATCTGCTTCATATTAAAAAAGTAGACCCACTCATTGACATCTAAACTGTTACAAGTCACTTACCAAGCACAATAAGCTGTGACATTGCCTCGGTGAAGCCATGGTCATTTTTTATCTTTATCTTGATCTCTCCAGTGTCTCTTCTCTGGCTTCTGCTCAGGAGTAAGCGGGTGTGACTCGCAGATCTTTCTATCATTGTACTGTTGTCATCTTTCAGCTCATCACCATCTTTGTACCACTGAACCTTTATAGGTTTGTGGCCAATGAACTGGAGTTTATAGATGGCATTGTGTCCCACTTTAACTGTCAAAGGCCTGGTGAAAGCACTGAGGTCTTCTGGGTCAAACCTTGGAGGATCTAAAAATATCAATCCAGTTTAGATAATTTTAGTTCTTTGATATTATTAATCATTTATTTAATTCCTTGATGAATACACAAACCTCGGATGCTTAGCATTGCCTCTGTCTTACGACCATCTGCTTCAAAGCGGTACTTGCCAGAGTTGTCCTCACTGCATTTCATTATCACTAATTTATGGATGGGTCCATCCATAGTAATGGAGACATTATCATCTGGGTAAATCTGTTGGGGTTTAATATTTAACACATAAAATATCTCAAGCACAGCAATGGACAGTATTTAAGCTAAGAAACAACAGTATATACTGACAACTACTTTGAGGCAAAAAAGATGAATTTGACCTTCATGACAAACCTGTTTTCCATCTCTGAACCAGACTCCCTCACAGTCTTCCCTGCTGAGCTTACACATTAACTCAGCACTCTCATGGATGATTGCATCGACATCTGACAAACCCCAGATAAACTGAACGCCTGGATCTAAAGACAGAGGTGAGTTTATTTTTAAATCATCATGTCATAAGAAATTGGAGTTACTGAGATATTTATTGCTGTATATCTTTTCTTTGAAGCACATATACTGACAATGCATAACATCATGACCCTATTAAACATTACACCTCTTAGTGGTTTGGATACATCAGCCAAAAAAATAAATTGGTTCACTTAAAATTGATGTGTCAAAAGCAGAAAAAAGGAACATGTGCGCTGTGGACTGTGGACTTTGTGTGTTCACTAAAGCACAAAGAAATGTACAGAGAAACCTATAGCATGTAACTAATTGATTACTCACCAATAATTGAATCTGTTACTAGAAGGACTTGTCTTTTACGCCTTGTAAGGTTGGCAGAGTGGTTCACATTTTCAGTCTCGTCACCCTCACCGTGCTCTCCAGGAAACACACACTTGCCTTTTAAAATCACAAATACATCTTATTTGCCTAGTTTTCAATCCATTAGGCAGATAGAGTAAGATATAGCTCTCTTACTTCTGTATATATGGCAAATCCTATACATTTTGTCTTCATGTTAATAAAAGTTGCTGATACATTTAACTTTTTACTCATACAATAATAAGGTGTGCACTGGTGTTTAGAGTATATTATTTCCAAAGGTCTGCCGCCTTTAATCAAAACAATAATTTTATGCAGTAATGTTGTTGTTCTTACCGTTGGCTGCGTGTTTAGACTTTTTGCTTTGCTTTAAACTTTGTTGGTACTTTCCTTGGTCAGCAGAGTCCTTTGTCTCCTCAGTGTTTAGTTCATCATCACTTACTTGTCCATTTGAATCTGTGTGTCAGATATTATTTCAAAAAATTATCCACAAGAAAAAATATTGCAGTTTTATTTGGCTGTAAAATATTGTCAATTTTAATTGGCTGAAAAAGATTGGGATAATCAGTTCTTACAAGAGTGGAATCTAAAAGGCAATTTTGTTATTTTAATTTGTCTTAATATAGTGATTCGAAAGATATGTCAGTTTCTTAATATTCATGTCCTTTATTACCTGATGCCTGTTCTTTCCAGTCTGCATTATTTGTCTTCCCTTTGTTTCTTTCTGACTTATTGCAATTCTTATTTCCTCTGAACTGATTCAGCTGTTGGACAACATCATCCCATTGATCTATGAACTCTGCACAGACACAAACCAATAATATAAGCATATTTAAGGACTTTTCCCAAAGCACACTCAAGAGGAAAATGCCATAAAAAGTGAACTATTTTTATATTGTTAGTTCTGGAACAGTTCTACTTTTTATGAGATGTTTCTCACCAGTTACATCATGCTCTACTTCTTGATCTTGCCGTATGTTTGAAACATTACTCCCATGTCCAGGATCCTGACTGTCCTCAAAAGGCTCTCCTTCAATAGAATCTAATGAACAGTAAATGTGAGAGGCAAATTAGCTGTGACATCAGTGTTATGTAAAGTAAAAGTTACTAATATTAAAAATGAAATGCATCACTATGTTCTTGCTGTTATTGGCAGATCTGTTTTTTTTTTTTTTTTCTTTAAGCCTTTCTGGTTCAATCATTTAAGCAAGTATATTTCTGAAGTACATCTGACTGATCTCTCTTTAAACTCAGTTGTTTTTAAATTAGGCATCTAACAGCTTTATATCCCTGATCTAAATCCAATAAGGTGAATGAAATAGAGAATAACTTGTTTTTGTCCTAAACAGAACTCTTAACAGCAGTTGTAGCAGGTTGTGGGACTGGATTCATTAGGTAAAAACCAGACTTTACCAGCCTGACCTGTGCTTTGTTTTTCCTTCTTTAGGTCCGCAACTCTCATTTGGTCTCCTTCTCTTGTCACATCACAATCCTCAAATGTTGTTAAAGCGCCATCTTTCATGTTTTTCCCCTCTTTAAACAAAGAAAATCCATTAATCTTACCTGAGCCATCTGTAAGCATGAATTAAATCTAGTAAAGTAAATGTTCTCAACAATACTTTATGTATTTCTCCTAAAAATCTATTTCTACAACAGTTTTTTCTAGCAGGTTGTGGAACTGGATTTTTCAGGTTAAAAACAGAGTTTACCTGACATTACGTTACAACCAACTTGACCTTTGGTTTGTTTTTTCTTCTTTAGGTTACCTTCTTCTATTATACCCCCAGAATCCTCAAATGTTGTCACAGTGCCATCTTTTGTGTTTTTCCTCTGCGTTTTACTTGTTTTATCACTTCCACCGCAGGCGTCTTCACCAGTTAGTATTTCTCTTTTCAGTTTTTCTGCTTCTGAGTATTTTTCTCTGACAGCTTTTAAAATCTTCTCCATTTCTCCTTGGATTTTTATTTGCTGCTCTTCGGCCATTTTTTCCAGGTCAGCCTGAACCCCTGCAGCCTTTACAGTTTTGCGGATAGTTTTCTTAGCATCACCTGTCGGGTTGCGCTGATCTGCAAGCATGTTAAGTACAACAAATACATTACTCATTTTCAGCCAATCCCCAACCACATCACATTGGTATCTGTTAATGGATTGTCCTGTATAATAGGATGTTACCTTCTACCACCAGCCAGGCACTGCAGGAAATAATCCCTGCTACAGCAGAATAGATTCCTTTGTCCAGTTTCGTGCAGTCCTTGATGAGCAGCCGGTGGATGAGTTTGTTGTCAGACACAGTTATGTTGTACTTCTCCCCATCTTCCAGGAGGATACCTTTTCTCATCCATGTAATCTTAGGTAGAGGGTGTGTTAGCACACACTCAAAGAGAGCATCATCATTTTCTTCAGCTTTAATCTCTTGAATTTTGACCACAAAATCCACATTGGAAACTAGAGGGAAAATGGCACTTTAAGAAATTGAACTCATTCAGTTCAACCTGTCACATGTATCAACAGTCATTAATGGTCTGTATTGATATATTATTACTATGCAAGAAAGCGACTACATATTTTTAAAATTCTCGACAGTGTCAAACTCGTTTTTTTTTTTTTACTTACTTTTGAACTCTGTGAGTAGCAGGTCTTTTTCAGCATTAACTAGAGTTAGATGCCTGTTGTGGCGGTTAGCTTCTTCAACATCCCCAATATAAATCCCCATGTCATGGTGGACAGTGCCTTCGTTTTTGATGTAGTTTTTCTTCCCAAGACTTTGAGTGTCCTGTTTTTTAGCATCATTGTCATAGGAAATTATAATATCCTGTATAAGTGAAGAAGCATAGGAGTTAAAAGCATTTGGTAGTTAGTGTTTAGTCTAAAATCCCCATCTTAGCCAAGCACAGACATGTTTATTGGATGCATTCACACATTAACACTTGAAAACATGACACTGCATTGGGATAGAAACAGAACACTGGTTTGATGTCGGAGTTAGAGAAACTCTGCGACAGATTTGGATTGTAATCATTCAATGACTACAGCAAATAGTAAATTACATTTTAATTTAGAATTACATTTTAGTCATTTTAAATGATCAACTTTACATATTTTAAGTCTTATTGCTCTGTTAGCCTCATGCAAGCTTCTTGTGTATTCAGTTGGCTTGACTTTCACTACATGGTTTGTTTAGAAGAAATTACACGCAAAAAAAATAATGAATGGAGGAAAAGAATTACAGGCAATTAAAATGCAAAAATAAGTGTCATCAGCCCTTATCAAAGGTAATAAATACCATGGTTATGAGTGGAGGTTGAGGAGGATTTCGGAATGTCAGTTCAGTTGATGAAAAGTTGTTAGAAACTGTTAGCAGTTTGAGGTACAGCATTTCAGGGATGGACAGTATTTTCCAGATTGCATGAAGATAAACAGATGTTGAAGAGTGCGTGTCTGTCCTTTTACTAATCCTGCACGCTCTGCTGCAGCGAACCTTGTAGATCTCTTCCTAGTTTTCAGGGGAAAATAAGTGATTTTCTTTTATGTGTTAGCCACACTCCAGAGAGCTGCTCTGTCGACCGCTGCTACATTCTCACCTCTGGTGAGGTACCAAATTACATTCAAATTGGGCCATTACTTCTGGTCCTTAACTAGGTGCTAAACTTTTCTTTCTACAAGCTTAATTGAAAGTTGGCAGCTGTGGCAGCAGCACAGATTTTGTTGACTGGGCGAAATAGTTTACAGCTAATGCTCTGAGATTGTATTTTTTTTATTGGCATTGTGATCATTAAAACATGCTGTAATAAATTCACAGAAAATGTATTGTCATTCATTAATATTGCTACATTTGATAAATTACATTTTCATACCTTCTGTTTGTTTTTTCCTTTCTGCTTTCTTTTCTCTTCAAGTTTCTTGAGAATCATGTTCAAGTCTGCTATGCCATACTCAGAACAGATGCTCTCGTAGTCTCTTTTGTCAGCATTCATCATCGCATCCCAGAAAGTGTCATCATTATCTCCACCTGCTGTCTGTGATTTGCTAAAGTATTAAGCAAACATTGAAGGTCACTGTTGTTGTAATCAATTTTGCATCAGAAATGCTAGGATTGAGATGCTTAAAGTGCTTACCTTTTCTTTAACAGCTTTCTGAAATCTTCAGGATTTGTTGAACCTGGTCAGAAGCAAAATATTTGCTAATTGTATTTATTATTATTATTATATATTTTTTTAATCTAAAGTTCTACTACTGCACCAAACCTTTCTACAACACTAAGACAACATGGATATTTTGAGTCACTTTGAACTTTTTGAATACAGTGATGTAAAAAAAAAAAAGAATCTGCCCACCGAAAGGTTTCTGTTTTCACTTTCTTGTTGAATTTGAATGTTTTAAATCGTTAAATTATTTTTAATATCACACAAGGTCAACTATTTAAATACAAAATGTTGTTTTCAAATAATGATTTGCTACAAATTTATTTTGAGTTTGATTTCACTATCCGCACACAAAAAAATCCTGTCAGATGATAATAGGTAGGCTAAAAATATCTTAAAATGAGGCACATCATGTCTTGATGAAAAAAAGTTCAAGAACAGATAAAAAGTCATTGACATTAAATAATATCTTTCTTTTTTAGTCGATATTCTCTATACTAGTACAATTTAAAACACTACATCCTAAAACTTACATCTAAAGATACTCTTTTTTTATTTTTAGTCTCTATTATTAGCTTTTGCATTCACATTGCAGAGGTGCAGCCAACTGCTGACAGTCTATCACAGATGAGTTCATATGAATTTATACTTCTACTTAATTGTGCACATTAGGCAGTGTACTATTTAAAGTAACATTAACTCGGAAATCAGTCTTACCATCAATTAGGCTTAATGTTGTGGTGCAGACAGCTTTGCCACATTCATTCACAGCGAAGCATTTGTACGTATCAGCCTCCTCTGCAGACACTTCATGAATCTGAAAATGCATATATACATACTATGTTGTAGTGTTTTCACACCTTCCTGCTTTGCTCAGTTTTTGTGCCAAACTGTGTTATAACACATTCAGTTGGTTACCTCCAATATGTGTTCTCCTGTTGATTCATCATATTTCCTTTGGAATTTTTCCTTGTCTGCCATAAGACCTTTCGCTCTTCTCCATGAAACATCTGGTTTTGGGTCCCCTGTCACCACCGCCTTGAAAATGGCTAAATTTCCTAAAGGACATTTTCAAAAGATCTCATTTGTTGTTGCATTTTTAATTTAAACTTTGTTTTGGTGAAAAGCATATAGTTAAAAAACAAGGAGTCAATCATATATTTCTTTTGTTTTGATTTCATGTGCAAGTTTAGTATGACTCAACAGTTGCATGAAACAAATAAGTGTCATTGCTTTTCATCACATAAGCAAACAAACCTTCCTTGACTGCAACTGGCATGGGTTTGCACTGGAAGTCTGGAGTACTTTTACCCTCAGGTAAAGTTTCTGCATACTGTGTGATCATCACTCCAGGGGTTTTAGATTTCCTCCGGATTGCAGCTAAATGAAGTCAAAAGAATGTTGAGAGAATTATTCAATGAAAAGGGTTTTAACAAATCAATAATCAAGTCAACCTCCTTCTTAAATGAATGAGATGAGTTTTTTATTTGTTTGCTTGCTTGAGCAGAGTTCATTTATGGTGCCAGCAAATAGCAGAAAACATGATGATTTAAGTCCACATAGATGTTTTCCTAATATGTGCAGGCAGCTACATGTTTTGAATGGTATATATCATGTTTCAAGATGCAGTGCATTTGAAAGAATTGAGTCCTAATATCAATATAAGTTTATTTCAAAAGTAAGAAAAAGTGTTATTTTTAACTGTCAAAATTACTTGTGTATATTTGCAACTTTAGGTTTCTGCTCGTCTTTTATTTCTTTCAAGTTCATTTATAAACCATATTTAACATCTGTTTGCAACAGCCAGAATGTATTCTTTATACGTTATAAAAGGTTACAAACCTGACTCGTAAATATGTACACTTTTTGGATTTCCAAAGGCATGTAATCATGTAATAAGCGTAGTGGATTTGACCTTCTATAATCTCTTTTAAAAAGTTCTTGCTGACAGCTACAGATTATTTACTCTCACTATCATTTTATCTCAATTGACCTATTCCTTATTCTACAAGAAAAGTTAAAGTTAGTAGCTGCTAATTTTCCAAATCATTCTAAAAAATCTGATCGTCACTTTGTCCTATTTGCTGTTTTTATTTTCTACTTCATGATTTGTATAGCATGCACAACAAGCTGAGCTAAAGACAGAGAAACAAAACACTAGGAATAAAAGTTAACATATGTATAGTTAGTATGTGTTACAATAAGCATAATCTGTATGAGTTTATTTAAGATTCTAATCATGCGTGAACAGATCTGTTGGCTAGTCAGGCTATGGATGTGTATTTCTGTCATGATATCCAACAATCTGGGGATTAGCGATGGCAAGAGCGAAAACAGGTCACGTCTCTACTTCAAGACTTTAAAATACACAAAAAATTTAAAGCAATGACGAGTAATAAGCAGACAGTGTATTTAATTAACACAGTTCGTATCATGACTGTATCACAAAACGTCTATTAAAACCAAAACAAAAAGCACACATCCCCCAGACAACAACTAACTCATTCACCTGACTTGTTGCCAGACACCTCATTAAAACGTAGAATGTACTGATGAACCAGGGAGAAACCTGAATTGAATAAACAGAGATAAATTAATATATATCACATAATATCAGAATATTGTGGCTGATATAACACCAGTGATACATTATTTTGTACTCTTTGTGTTCATCTGAACATAATGCTACATGTCATGTAAGATGTTTATGTGGACTCTTGAAGAAATTTATATGGATTATAAGCAAATGAACTACTGTACGTGATGATCTGGTTGCTAACTGGCCCGGGTTTTTGCCTCTTGTCCACATCTTGGCTAGAGTTGAGAAAGCAAAATGTGATCTGAAAATAAAAAGACATTAATGTCACTAGATATAATAAAAAATTCACACACTGCAGATTTTATCATTCATTATAGTTTTTGCTCTGTATTCATATTTCAAACACTTCTTACATTTCTGTTTCACCTGTACTGGTAAGTATATACAAGATTTCTACACTGAGAAAAATACTGTAGATAGTGGCTGTGCCTTTGTGACGTTTTACAAAAACTGTGGCTGTTTTTAAAAATGGCCGCAGTGTGTACAGTGCCGACTCTAAAAGCAGCACAGTGGTTTAGATTAAAGGTTTGCCTAAACTTCCTGCTTCATTGATCCTTTTTAACTAATCACAATTTATAAAATCTAAAATCCAAACATCCTCCACCCCAAACACTTCTCTCAAATATCAATGTTTGAGCTGTGTAAATGGATGTATTTTGTGCACTGTGTTAAAATTAGAAAATTAATTTGGGACTGTACATTTTTACCATTATCATCATCCTCTTTATGCTGTACTTTAGTTTTTCTAAGCAAAATTTTATGTGAATGCTTATCTGTTAGGGTTAATGACAATGAAAGGGCAAATGATTTTGATAAAATATTTTTAGAAAATCACAAGATTACAAGTATATTTCAAAATATTGTGATTACATCAGTTTCAATAGCAGGGATGTTATAACCTCAGCAGTGAATGTTTGATATAAACAAATGACAATCACAAAAGAAAACTGCAAAGCTTGTGCTGTAGACCACTGTCTTATGAAGTTACATAATCTCAAGGTACTTAGTTGATCAGAATTATGATAGAGAAAAACTACTCATCTATTTAGAAACCAAACAAACAAAAGAACCTAGTTAAACTGATCGAGACTAAAAGTGCTAGATCAGCTTAAATACTTGTCCCTGAAACATTCAGTGATACATATTACTTAAAAAATAGGTATAGCCAGATGATGGTCCATTTTTTTCATGACTTCAGTGTTTGGAAATATAAATACTCAGAATAAAATAGCGGAAGTCTGTTTTCAAATAGAAATCTGATTCTTGTTAAAACAGTTTTACACATAGTCGCACATAAACAGAGACGAGTGGCTCACCTGTTTTCAGCTCTGTGCTCACTCTGCCTCACACAGGTTGATTGTTGTGGTATAAATCTGCTGCCGCTTAGGTTTTACAGACTTTGGGTGGATGTTTCTGGGTTGAAAGTCTGCGAGCTGCCTCTGCTGAGACAGTTTGATGCTGAATGTGGGTGGCTTATATTGCTAAGAAAGACGGGGGGTTGGGAGGGTGAGGAGGACAGTGGTGGGATTAAGGGATCTTGGGTGGAAAGATGAATAAGGAGTGGGGAGGGATTGCTGCTGGGTTTGTCTGTCATAATTATAATTACTGATGATAAAATACGAATCTTTAGACGAGAGCTGTCATTGCTTTATTGATTATTTTAGATTTAATTAAACATAGTTGTCACAAAGTCACTCTTGAGTCTTTCATAAAGAGTTTATGTCACCTAAGCAAAGCATTAATCTGTGAAAATAATAACAAATTGATTGTTATTTATCAAAAAACATGCATTTTTGTCATTCCTGTGTCCACATAATGTGATTTCAAACAAAGAGCATATACTATACAAAACTAATTGTAGAGGAGCAAGATCCCACTTCAGTTATTTGTTATTCAAAGCTATTTAGTAGCTCGTACTTTCTAGTGAAGCTCTACATTCTTAAGAAGCTGACTTTTTTTTTTTTTAATCCACTCGCTTGTTTTATTAAACCTAACAGTTGCCTAGATACCATGGGAAATCACATGATGCTAACAAGGCACTAATCTGTAGGTATGCAGTGTACTTCTAACGTTAAGACACATTATGTAATCAAGGTTGTGTCATTTCTGTGGTACAAGCTCTTCCTCTAAAGTCTTTGATGCTGATTTGTTCTTGGAAAGGGACGATCAAATGAAGAGCAAGGAGTTATTGATGAAGATCAGTCAATAGAATGTTGAATGTATTTGTCACATTAAGATTCAAACCATGTATAATGTTGTCTTTGAAGTGTGAACAGAGAACAACTAAAAGTCATGCTAAAAGTAACCCATTGTAAAGCATTTTCAATCAAAGCATAATGAAGCAATCTGGAAACAGTGTCTTAAAGTAAGATGAATATAGTTTTTGATTAACCAGAAATAATTTTCTCAGTTTCAGTGTTTAACAATAAATAAGAATTACAGAACATAATTTAAGGTGTGATAACTGAGCATGCTTAATGACCTATCAGCTTATAGAAAAGTTTTTGAAGTAGAACTTTTTTTTAAAACTTCTACTTCAAGTAGTAGAAGTAGATGTGACTCAAATTCATTGATTATTTGAGGTTTCATTTATGCACAACACTTTAAAGATTCCAGAGCTTATAAGGCTTTGTATGTTGACCCGAATATATTTCACAACAGCAGGTGATATACATTGGTGTCTAAATTAAACACCCTTTGTTTTGACAGTTGCTTTTCAAAGTTCCTCTTGTGATGTAACAATGTTTAACTCCTGTTATGTTCTCTCCATGGAAACTTTTTCTTTGGACACATTAGCATCATGTATCCAAAATGGGAATGCTTCTTACTGGTACCATAATTTATCGCCTCGGTTTGGAGAAAGTTCTAGCTAACAGATGCTCATAAAATCTCCCGTGTACATCCACGGTCCCCAGAATTTGACTGGTGTAAACAAATTGAAATATATTAATGGTCGTCGGCATTAAAATTTAGTCCTCAATCATTTCATCTTAAAAAGTAATCTTCACAACAATTTATTATTGTTTTTTTTATTGTCACCATACAATCATAACCTTCTATGTATTTCACCAAATCAAAGCAAGACAATGACCCTAAACATATTACCATATATTTTTTCTGGTTTCTAATATAAAAAGTTCCCAAGATGTTGTAGTCCCTGTGGCTATAACAGGGACTGTGTAAAATACAGAGCACCGTTTTTCACCGTGACTCAGTGAAAAATAGAACTCAAAATCTAACTAAATATTATCAATCTTTTATCTGGCCTGAATAATATACACTGTGTTAGATACCTCTGCCCTAAAAACTGTTAAATCTATGAGCACAATCCAAAAATCCAAGATCCCAATGGTGTGTGCATCCTGTCACGCTTGACCTTCCACATGCTGCACCTCTAATTCAATTGGCTCAAAAGACTTTTGAAATGGCCTGAGCTCACATAAACCACCTGGATTAGTTATTAAACCCTCCCTGCCAACTTTCCTTATATTGACAAAATGTCACGCAGCATAGCTTTCATTCCAGTCATGGCAAACCAAAGTGAACTGCTGCTGAGGTGCTAACTAGACAGCTAGACTCATCTCTCTGTACTACAGACTGCTCTTTGGGCAAAATCTCAACTGTAGGACCTTGTTCCTCAAGAGTTTGATAACCATGTTTACCATGGTTCAGTTGACACAGCCACATCTGTCAGATATTTCATGCTTTAACTTTTGGAAGTATTAGAAAATGTTAAATATTGTCTTGATTTTGGTAAAAAGCTGAATAGTTTCTATTATGGATGCTGGAGAGTATGGGTTTACCAGTACAGCCACAAAAGATGTAATGTGTTAGAAAAAAATTATAATTTGTGTCACATACTGTGTTTCAGAAACTCATATAAATTTATTACACATACAAATAAACAAATAAACTAAAATTAACTAACAACAGATAGAGAGGAAGACCTTCTGTTGTCTTCAGATAACAGAAGGCCGAATGCAATGCAACAAAGTTGGTGTATTTTATCATATTAAACTTCAACATGTCTGTTTTGGAACATGTTTGATATGGAATGGTTGGCAGTCATTTGGAAGTCTCAGAGATGGCAGTATAACTCCTTGATTTGCAGTCACGGTAACGCAGAAAGATTGCTTTGTAACATTTCGCCTCCTTTTTCATGAAGATTTTGGTGGTCATTAAAACACTGTGTAATATGTAATACATGCTTTTGTTCTTTTCTGTGCAAAGTGCTGGCGGGTAGTTTCCACTTTCAATTTTATAGATTAGTTAAAGTGGATTCAAGAGGCATGGTATAATTGACATAGGCCGAGTCTATTTTGGTGAGACAGATTAAAAACAAAACCTCTCCCACCTCTGACATTTATCACATGATCAACAACTTCTTCAAATCACATTGTTACATTTTAATGACATTTATCTTTGTTCTGCTTTGCTTTATTAGTAATATTTTTCAAAAAAGCACTTACATTTTGCCAAAAAATTTTTCACATATAGCAATTTACTTTCCTTCTAAAACAATGTACTGATGGTAAGTCCCTGTCACTGTCTCATTGTCTGTTTTTCAGAGGAAGCTCAAAACAGCTTGAAATATTGAATCACTGTCGCCCACTCCCAGCAGTATGTAACTCGCTGTCATGCAAAAGGCCTTGTTGTTTGCCATTTGCAGAAAGCTCCCTCTGCTTTCTGTTCCCAGTGCTCTATATAGGATAGGGTGTTTCTGCTGCAAAAAAACTCAAACTGTTTAAAAAATAAAAAAGCAACTGGTACCACCTTAAACTGGTCATGGGATAGCAGAATGGAAGTCAATTTTGTGTTGCACTGGCCTAGTCAATGTACTAAATTCATCTCAAGTGAAATACTGTGATAGGATAATAAAAGATCTATCCATAAATTAATGTACACAAACTTAAGTGAACAGATGTACTGCAAAACTTTCACCAAATAAACAGAAGACAAATTCTTTAGCCAGTGGCATTAAAAAGGGGTGTTAAAATCAAGAATACTGACATTTTAAACAAAAGAAAAACCTCTCTTCTCTAAATACCTGTTTAAAAATAATGACAGTGTAATACTTAATTGTATGATCCTCTGCAGTTCAATTTAACTGATTTAAGAATTTTATAAAGACCACATAAGCTTTTTCTTGTCGTAATATGTTAAAGCTATAAAAGCTATGAAAAAAACAAAAACGCATTTTCCACTTGATTTCATAAATGGTTAAAAGCTCCCTCGCTGACAAGAAAAAATCAAATCTGTGTGATAGGGGATTCCCTGTAATGAATTCCTCTCTAAATCCTCATCACAGCTTTCTGATGGCCCATCTCCATGCCCATTACTCACAGCTCCAAATGCTCCAAGCATTATTAATTCTCCTCACTGACAAATAATCTGTGTGCTTTCAACACTCAGACTGCAGCTCTCTGATTGGTGCTTATACAGTCTCTCCACAGAGCAATAGCGGAATGAATTCACTTGAGAGCTGACCCATTACAACAAAGCTTTACATACTTGAGAGCTTTATTCTGGGATGCAATTCTCTGAATAGCAACTGAAGTAATGTTCTTCTGCAGAAATATAAGGTAGAGCACAGACATGTGTCGCAGAGGTGTCCTTGCTCTTGTCTTAGCTGGGATCAACACCAAGGATATTGTGCATTAAATGATATTGGATACAATGAGTAACTTTTGCATATTTGCAACAGAACTGCAATTAGTGAGATTTCTGTTTTATGCTTGTTTCCTGGCAAGTAAATTAGCACAAACTTTTCTCTTACATTATATAATCACAGTTTAGATTGTTTTAGGGCATTTTCTGTTTGGATAGTCAAGGGAAATACTTATTGTAGTTTTTAAGAAAACAGTTACAAAGAGCAGTTTTTTCAAGAAACAGAACATGGCATTTTATGAAACAATATTAAACTCAAAGTCTATCAATGAAACTAATTGTGTCTATATGTGATACAGTGTTAAAGATTCGTTTTTTATTATATGCGGTTATTTTATGTCTTTGGACATACCTGACATGTTTCAATGTTGTACTTCTGTCTTCGTCTAATGTCACAACAACAGCTTAGAGAAATTAATTGGCTTTATCAGATCTAGATTGTTTGTGGTGGATATGTGACATTTTTCAGCTGACAAAAAATGTGCCAAATTTAATATCTCTAATTTAAAATGAACAAACTAACAAAATATTTAACATAACCTGCAAGAAAATGTTTAGTAAAAATATATGATTACTATATTGAGAAGTTTCAGTGATTTAAAACCAAAGTGTAAAGTGTACTCTTTTGAAATGTCCCTTAAAGAGGAAGCATGATATATTTTCAGGTATATAGTGTAATGATTGAAACCCATTGATCCTGATAAAGTTGTCAGACACCAGACTGACTATTTATAGGCATGATAATCCGTGAATTATGCTACCAATAACATACAACCTAAGTTTAGATTTCTCAACAATGTTAAAATTTCAATCAAGTCTTGCATTTTTGTGCTGCATGATGTGAGTACTGTCCATTGTTGGGAATGGCCTTTACAAATATATATTTTTCATAAATATGAATACAGAAGTACTATTAGATTGCTTTTATTGTACTTAGATGCTGATACACTCATCAATATTTAACAAGGCAGTGCAAAGACTCAATTGCAATATACTTTAATCCACAGTACAAAAACTTTAGCGGTTTTGTTCAGAAAAGCAAATGGTTTACTTGTTCCTGAAGCTAATAGTCTTCCAGAATAAAATCTCTAAATTGCATCGTGAAATATCAGAGTTGCTCTGGGGTGTTAAGGCAAACAATATAAACTCATCTCTGCGTGTTGCACTTTGGATTTTGATCTCTTTTTGGTTTTTCTAACCCACTTAAGGAGTTGAAATTTCTATTACTTGAATTTTTTTTTCAATAATTATCTTTTCGAAAATTGAATGAAACCCCTTTATATTGAAATTCAAGTTAGTTTTTTCTTTTTAATTCCACAAGATGGCAGTACATTTCCTTGGTTTGCAGTCATGGTAGTGCAAAACATTTCTTTGTAACATTTTGTCCTCAGTTTCCATGAACATTTTGTGTGGTCATTAAAGTACTTGGTTTTTTTTCTTTTCTTTTTTGTGCAAGGTGGTTGGTCGGGTTCTATTTTCAATTTAATAGATTATTTCAAGTGGATTCAAGAGGCATGGTATAATTACCATAGGCCAAGTCTATTTCGGTGAGGCAGATTAAAAACAAAACCTCTCCCACCTCTGACATTTATCGTATGATCAACAACTTCTTCAAGTCACATTGTTACATTTTAATGACACTTATCTTTGTTCTGCTTTGCTTTATTAGTAATATTTTTAACAAAGCACTTACTTATTTGCCAAAAACTATTTTACATTTAGTCATCCATTTTATTCCTAAAACAAACTATTGTTGGTGAGTCCCTGTTGCTGTCTCATTGTCTGTGTTTTTCAGAGGAAGTTCAAAACAGCTTGAAATATTGAATCACTGTCGCCCACTCCCAGCAGTATGTAACTTGCTGTCATGCAAAAGGCCTTGTTGCTTGCCTCTTGTAAAAAGCTCCCTCTGTTTTCTGATCCCAGTGCTCTACATGGCTTCTGCACCTATTGGGTGGTTAGATATGACTGGTTAAACCCAATAAGATTCTACGTTTATTTAGGATGGGACTGTTCATATAGCTTGTTACTCAAACATGCTTATTCCATAAAAAGAGAGCCAACTGTGTATGTTGTATTTTATTTTAAAGAAAAAAGCTAGAAATGATAAATTGGTTAAATTAAATTTGCAGAAAATGTTCCAAAATAACTGTTTCTGCTAGTGGAAATAATCTTCTGAAAAAGTTGCAGGGCAAACAAGAAATTGGTTATCCTTTTGGTAGTGCAGATGTTTTAATCTGTCTGTTGGTGCTGACTGATGGTTCAAAAATAAACAAATATTAACTGCAGTCATTAACAAAATCTGTTGATATTATTATTGACATAAAAATAACCCAATATCATTCTAATATATTTTACTTTATTTTTTTTGTATCATGTTCCTTGTATGTTCTACATGCAATACAATCCCACAAACACAATAGTCACAAAAGTAAGACATAAAAAGAATAATATTGACCCAAGTTTAGGGTAGCATTTCTAACTAATTGACTGTAGGTAAGAATATCTGAGATTTTTAATGAGAGAACCTGCATTTTAGTTTATATTTTTTTTCCATGAGCTGAGTTTATATAGAAGATAAATTTGTTGTGCTTACTGCATGTTACCAACATCTCTGATCCTTGAGAATTGGATGCCTTTTGCTTTTACTGTAATTTACAAAGATATGTCATAAATATATCCATCTTGCATGCATGACTCATTATTTAATTTTAAACAAAGTCAATTAGGGAGACATTATTTGCTTGTCAGCACAATTATGGGTGGGAAATCACCATCAAGGAGGGATTTGTGAATCATGTGCAAAGTCTGGCTTGCACATGCATTACAACTGCCAAAACTGTCCAGTCGTACATTGCCCAAGCTACATTATTTTTAGGCAGTGATGATTCTAAACTAAATATTTCATGACTCTCAAACTGTTGACTTAAACAGATGGCCTAGATTGAAAATCATCCTTGTTGACTGGCAGGAAAGACAGCTTACATAAATGGTATAACCAACAAAATGAATGGTGAGATATACCCAGGTTCCATTATTTTCTTGTGTTTTTTGATAATCATCTAAGAAGGAAGTCTCCAGAGAAAAATGATAGGTATTAGAAAGCATTTTTCTGTCAGCCACAATGCAACAAAAATAACTGACAAAAATGTCTGTATGTCACAGTACCCTATTGTCGCCATTTTAAAGACACAGGTAAATCATGAAATCCAACTATTTTAACAGTTAGCTCTTTGCTATGAGTTACCTGGAGTTAGTGACTTCAAACAATAGAAGAGCTGCTTCTTAAACCAATGGCAAATTACAGTCAAATTAATTCAATTAAAATAGGCACTGTGATGTTTCCTCACTGCTACTGCTAAACTACAACCATAAACAGACTAGAGTTCTAAAGCAGCGCAGAAAATAAATGTCATCATTCACAACAACTCCTTTTATGCGCTGATTGGCCCAGTTGAAATTGAACTGGAAATCAAGCTCAATGGGAGAAATCTTTTACCGAGTACTGAACGGACATGAGAATCGATCTCCATAAAAAGGTAATGGTCAGGCTAGGTCTAAGAGTCCTTTAGATTCCTTTTGGCAAACTCTGGACAGACTGCCATGTGTCTTTTATTAAGGAGTGCCCACTCTGCCTGATTGGTGGATTGCAGAGATGGTTGTCCTCCTAGAAGATTGTCCTTTCTCCACAGAGGAACCCCGAGCTCTGACAGTTTGTAATTCTGCCGTACACACAAAAGAAGGCCTGAAACTAGCGTAGGTCATGTTCCACCCAACGGTTGTTATTTATCAAACAAACTTGATTAGAGAATGTGCCATTTATACTTGTTTTGGAGACAGGGAAAACTGGCATGGCAGAGAGTGAGGTGGAGAATTGAAGCCAGACTGCATCATGATTCCTTTCAGATGTTTAATTTCACTCCATATCAATCTTTATGACTTTAAAACAGCAGTGTTATTTATAATTCAGGTGGTGAACCATATCTATACATAAAGACCTTTCAACTAAAAGAAGCCCTGTAACCCAACTTAAATCTTAAAGTCTGTGTTTCATCACAGCTTTCTCACCAACACAATCCTGTCCCTGGAGGATCACCAGGGTGATGTGTACCACAGACTGAGACATTAAATATGACAAAGTGTGAGGCAATCAGAGTGGTTTCTGTAAACATATAAATACAGTGGTGATACTTGTGCCTATTTCTATGTGATGGATGCATTGAAACATCCATTGCACAGACATTGGTACTGGTGGACCTGGCAAATGGGAGAATCAAGAAGAAAATTCAAAGGGCCTGATGTATTGCACTCTTCCGCTACAACCTGCAGGATACACTGGTTTCTATCAGAAACGGGCACCTAATCCTGTTTCCTAACTCCTAGAGCGCAGAGGAACATGCTTCAATACAGCTGACAAGTGTGAGCACTCAACATTAGAACATGTCTTGAGCATCTAAAATACTGGTATTGGTGTGAGAACTTTATTTGATGTATCTTCAGCTACCAAAAATTTAATGTTGTCAACTCTCTACCACATCTCACATTGGTCTTGGTGATGTTTCATTTTTTCTTTTCTCTGTGATTTCCATTGATGATCATAAAACAACATTGATCAGCTAGCTCATTTAAATACACTTTGATGAGGTGCTTTCCTTTGACCA
Organism: Brachyrhaphis terrabensis; assembly: GCA_903067065.1. NCBI lineage: Eukaryota > Metazoa > Chordata > Actinopteri > Cyprinodontiformes > Poeciliidae > Brachyrhaphis > Brachyrhaphis terrabensis. The sequence continues at coordinate 10,711 of CAEGAG010084018.1, read as the reverse complement.
TGTATGGTTGAATGTGGGCATGTTAGAGGACAGAACATGAAGCAGGACCTTGTGTCTATGTGTGAGCGTATGATTTTACAATCAGATTTTTTTTTGCCATACATAAATTATGTATGGCAAAAAATATAGTATGGTTCCTATGCAATAATTTATAAATGAGAGTCCTGGTGATTCCAAACTTATTGCATTTACAAATAGTGGAGGCCAATGTGCTCATTTGGAAATACATTTTTTCTGTGTCCTTCCCCAGATTTATGCATCAAGAAACAGACAGTTCCTTTGATTTTATGCTAGGTGTTTGTGTTCTGAGATGCTGAAACATTGGAACCTTATATAGAGAGATGTGTGCCTTTCCAAATCAAGTCCATTCAACTAACAATGTTTTCACACCTGATAGTCTGGGAGGCTCAGTTCAATTGAGTACAAAAATTGCAACATTTGCTATATTTTCAGGTGCTGTGGTTCACTTTCACACCACACTGCATCAAACAAACCAAACCTTTTGAAAAACCTGTTCAGCCTCTCGTCTGTGGTGGTGCTACACCAAGAATCACTGGAGGAAAGATGAAAACTTCTGAATTAGACAATGAGTGCATCTTTCTTCTTCACAAAATGTCAACCAAGATGGAGTGGTGTCAGATTTTAGTGACACCACTAAAATCTCTTGTCAACTCTCCACCACAAAATCTGATTCCTCTTGTCTTTGGTAAAAGACCCCAAGCCATTTCTCCTGCTAGCGTTAGATACATATGTTTGTTTTGGTTCTATTTACCCATTAAGACCTGTGCTGTAGTCCACTTCCTGCTTTTGGAGTTGTTTCCTGTCTGCTTGGTATCCACATATGCATTCAATTCATGCCAAAGTTCACTTCAAGTGAACCCAGAACTAGGTTTCTAGGTGGACCAGAGTTTGTTGTTTTGGTTCGCATCAGAGTTGAATTTGCACGTTCACACTTTCCCAAACAAACCGAACTTTCTAGGCAAACAAACTAGAGTTTGATTAAAGCGGACTGAACAGGGCTGGTGTGTATAAACCCTGAATTTATCACAAGCAGATTCCACTTAAGTTGTAGAAACATCTCAAGGATGAACAGTGGAAACAGCTTAATTTTGAGCTTCATAAGAAAGAGTGTGGATTCTCGTGCAAATGTAATTTCTTGGTTTTCTATTTTTTAAGAAATTAAAAATCTTTTTTCCACTTTCTCTATGGGATATTTGTGAATACTTTCTGAGAGCACTGTATATATTTCTGTAAAACTTATATGGAAAACTTAATGTTTCTGTTTAACTGTTGAAAGAACTGTCAGATTGCAGCTGCTAATGTGTGGAGACTGAGGATCTTTATCTCACAGCAAGTCCTCGTCCATCAACTGTCACATCACGCTTCAGCAGGACAGCGATACTTAACTATCCATTTAACAAGATGCCACAGTAGCAGCAATGTAGACAACAAAAAAGGGCAGGGAAACACTATCAGTCTTTGAACCACTACTTAACGGCACAGCAGCAGAAGATTATTTTAATATGGAAGGTAAGCTATTCAGCTTTCTGAAGACATGACCTAGTATCCTAAAAACTTTGTTAAAATCATAGATAGAGCTATGCCCATTACACAATGGCTTGGGACCTTATGTATTGATGTTCAGCGCAATATTTTGCCTCCAACTTGAGATATTCTAAAATTAATTTTGCATGAAAGTATGTGGTCATCAACACAAACTTTTGACCTGCACTGAAAAAGTATTTACAGCAACGCAAACATTTTAAGGAGACAATAATAATAATGTTTTGCGTTGCTGTGTTACTGCCGCGTCACAGGCACTGTTTGGAAAGAAAAGCTAAGGTATATTATTAAAACTTTGAAAATTCTGTGTACCATCTGTATGTAGGCACATGCGGCTTATAGACAGGTGCAGCTTATGTATGCACAAAATGGTTTTTCCTTTGAACATGTACTGGGTGTGGCTTATAATCAGGTGTGCTCTATAGTCTGGAAATTACGGTACTTTTTTACTCCAGGTCAAAAGTTCTAAAAATGTGAACATTTAAAATGTGACTTCATTAAATGCAGCTCTTTTTCAATAATAAAAAACTATGAACCTATTACTTACATAATACTTATATAATACTTATACTAATTTGAATATACTGTATGTACAACAGGGTGAAGTACTTCCAGTGCCAAATGACTTGGCAGGCTTAGTAGCTAAAAAAATATGATATTAGAAAAACAAACCATATTCACAAACAATCAGTTGTACTTTAGTTCAAATCGTAGGCGTGCCTTTATGTCATGCATTTTTTGTTTTTCTTCATTCAGTGAATTTACTTGGTGTGTAGAGTATCCAGAAAATGTCCTCAAGAGTAACAATACTGTATATAAATATTAAAAGTAAAAAGTGCAGTAAAACTGTTCCAACAAGATACTCAAATAAATGTAACTGAGTAAAAGTAAATAGTTACTATCCACTTCTGCAAAGGACATATCTAAAAGCCTGCGTATCACAGGTGCCCATTCAAGGCATCAGAATGATGCGATTCCTTTGCAAATGGAGCATTTCAGCAGGAAGTGGCTGATAGATCAGGAATGTCACAGTCGCCCCTCAGCGGAGCCTTGGCAGCTGTATGGGACGGGAGGATCCGTATGTTGCCCAGATCCATGAGGTTCCTCAACACTGCAGTGGAACAGGCAGAAATTAAGCTGCAATTTGCAACCATGAGCCAATCTCCTAATGTAATGCTGAGCTGATATTACTATAAGGGCACAGTCTGGAGAAGAATATGCCTTTATCAATAAAGAATAAGAATCAATAAATATCCATTTTGTAAATGTAGAACTTATATCTGACTCATAAAAGTGCTTAACAAATAGTAGCATGATGGCATTGTTCAACTGTGGAGAATTTGATTTTCAAACTAAGGACATGTTCAGACAAGCATTTTTACTTTGATTCATCAACATATAACATTCTCTCAAAATTTTCTTTTTTGCTTTTCATTTGGAATGCTTTACTTTTAATTTTATTGCTTTCATTTTTTTTTATAAAGATGACCTTGTGTGCCCTGAGGGCGCCCTTTGAGTAAAATCTATTATTACTATTAGTAGCAGTAGTTAGAAAGAGACTCAAGTGGAGGCCGTTGCCATGGTTAGTCAGACATACGGTGGGAGCATTTCAGGTATTTCTACTCAGTTCACCACAAATATGGATTGAAAAAGGAAGAGTATAGGGCTACATGTCTGCGCACGGTTTTAAACATCAGAATTTTTTTGTTTGACAACTTTTAGAATTGCTACCTATCACAGACTTGCAGTTTGAAAGGTGCATACTCTTTTATGCATGAGGCCCTGAGTGATTAGTGGTTACAATCTCAAGCCTTCCATTCATCAGAAAAATTATTATCAACTATTATCAAAAATATATCAAATGTTAAATAGATGAAACACTATTAATTCTTCCAGTCATTGTTTTGACTGGAAGACAAAGCAATGACCAACTGCTTCGACATTTTTCAGTCTGGCTTTCATTCTCGCATTTATTAAAAAAAAAAAAAAAAAAACATTAAAATACATTGCTATATTTCATATTTCAAAACTCAACAGGCCTAAATGTTGACCACAACCTAAATAAATATGAACTACAGCTTGAATTCATTAATACATCCATTTATACATTCATACATACATGGAGAGCGATAAATGTATTTTTATTTCAGTCAACAGAAATGCAGTTCAGAAAGAGGCTCCATTTAAGAAAACGTGCCAGACACATCCTCTTTGCTCATCTTTTCTCATCTGTCACAATCTTAAATGGCTTAATCTGTCAAGAAAAATTAAATAAAATAACTGCTACCACTATTTTTCCGACACTCATCTGTTCCTGTCCTTAGCTACAAGGATTAGTCCGATGTAGCACTTTCCAAACAAATTCTCACCCATCATCAGTTCAACCTGACAGTCTAAAGTAGCCATAAACAGGTGTGGGCCAAGACGCTCTTTTATCGTGTAAGCCCTTGGTTGCTGTTTCTCTCCTTGTGAAGATGTCACAGATCTTCTTTATAGTTTATTACTTAGCGTACATTTGTTTTTTTATCATGATCGCAGAATTTTATCTCAAGTTGGATTTTTAATTAATGATAGCACTGAACTGCAGCACTTCAATTCCTTCTTTCACAAAATTTATTGTGTGGGGACTTACTGTGAGACATTACCAGCCTGCAGATTAAATAAAATAAAAATTATATTGCATTTTATGTAATTTTTGCATCCACTGTCAGCATTTCTTTCCTTTTAATATTTTGTTGTACTCAGGTAAATGAGGTAGATAAGTCATACTTTTCTCACTCAAACTTCCACCAACATATTTAAACAAGAATTTAGATGCCACTTAATCAAGCGGTTTGAGACTGACGATCCAGCATTTCAATTGCTTTTGAAACGGGATGACTGTGGCTCAGTGGGTAGAGTAGTTGTTTTGCAAACAGAAGATTGTAGTTTCGATTCCAGGTTCCTTCTTTTCACATTTTGATCTGACTCTGGGCAAAGCACTTAGTTGCCTACAAAGCTGTGTAACAGTGTATAAATGTGTGTGCATTTGAGGTAAATGTGGCTCGTTGAGTGGTCATATACCATTGTAGTGAGAAGGATATTATTCCTAAAACATTTTTTCTTGTTTCCGTGTGGAAAAAGTAACAATATTTTAGTTACTAAAATATTGCTTTAATAATGTGTGTTTGCGATGGTCAGTTTCCACCATTTCATTATGAAACATCCTTATCAGATGTAAAAGGCATTTACAGTTTGATACGTTTTTCTGGGTCAGAACTATATTTTCCCCTGGATTGATATTTGCAAATTGAGAAGATTCCTGCAGGCTTATTAGACAAGCAAATGGGGCCAATTGTGTTCAAAAGATAATGAGCTACAGAACCAGCCCAGTGACATGGTACAGTAAATTGTGAAATGGTAGAAAATTATCATTTCTTGTGTGCTGATGGATCTGAACTGCTGAGTCTTTCTCACAGCTTAATAGACTAAAATTTTGGTGTATTTCTTAAATATGTGATAGCTTATTATCTGTGTTACTCATTATGTGGTGTTACAGAGGACTGGAAGATGTAGGTGCTGTGCTGCCATTTTCCTTGGAAAGAATGTAAAATCTTAAAATTAAAAAGGAAGCAAAAGAAATGTTGGAAGTATGGCTCAGCATGTACAGTCTAATTTATTCATTTAATAAATTGGAATATTATTGAAAAGTTAATTTATTTCAGTAACTCAATTCACTAAGTTAAAGACATTATATTGATTAATTACACTGAGGTTTTCATGCTTTCATTTTCTGTTAATTATGATGATTTTCCACTTATAGCTAACATTACATCAGACCAATAAAAACAGCATATTTAAATATGGGATTAATGACATCTATGTTTATTATCTGTGCAAAGTTTATTTTCCATAGGTACTCTTGAATCAGACAAATGAGCCTTGTCGGATTGCATATTTTGATTTTCTCAGGTATAGCTTATGCATATGAGCTTTACATGTAAAATACATTTTACAGATCTTCAAAATACAAGGCTTACAGATAATAGATATTCCAAATTTCACTTTCTTAAAACTTAATTTGGCATGAAACATGTAATTCTGTTACCCTTTCAGAATAAATCTCCTGGTAACAGGAATAAGGTCCTGTTACCATGTTAGTTAATGCTAATACTAACTACCATGGTTAGCATTTTAGCTAATGAAAACATATAAGCCGTTATCATAAATTAATAATTTGTTGTCAGCTATTGAGCTAAATGTGTCTAGCAAACAAGTCAGTGTTTGGCAGTGGTGGTTATTTGCACTAACTCTAAACATGAGTTTTGCTAATGTGCTGCATCAACATAATATTTAGCAGAAATTAAGGCACTAAGGCTGACAGTGTCAAAATGTGTTATATAATACTGAAAGTAGTTAAATTCACTAAAGACTTCAAAAAAATTGTATAGGGCAAATAGTCTTAGCTTAGTTTAAACCTAAACTAAGCTGAGACTTTGTTTATTTCTTGTTAGTATTTCTCTAAAGAAATACTAACTGCTCTCCAATCCTGTGCTGTTAAAGTGATCCACAATTATTTGAACATGTCGACCTAAATATGTTGTAATTTTCCTATTCACTAAAAAAATGCTGTTAGTGATACGCCAAAACTCATAATTACTTCAAAAATGTATATCTTTTGTTGCAGAAGAATGCAGTAGCACATATCTGGTCTTCAATCAGTCTAAAAGAAGGTGTTGGTAGAAGTTAACTCAAAAAATCTATCATACAGTGAACTGTCTAACAACTTTTAGTTTGGTTAACGTTTTATGAAATAACATAAGTTAAAAAAATATATTTTTATATTTGACTTTATGGTTGCAGAATATGTATGTTGGCATTTTTGTCTGTTTGACAGACTGAGGGAAAAAAAGATAATGATAAGGAGAGAACGACGCACTGAAGCAAAACATGTCATCACAACTTCTTGATTCTCACCCGCTCTGTTTGCAGAAAATTGTCCCCTGTCCAGTCTCTGGTGCTTTTTGGTCTTGAAAATTAATATACCTTTTATTGTGGAACATCAACATTTATAATTAAATAAGAACAAAAGCTTTACTTAAAAGTATGTTTGAACATGTAGTTGTGAAAACTGACAAATGGGCCTTGTTTCTTTGTTTACAGCCTGTGGCTGATATCAAAGTGATCATTTTATAGAAAATATAATCACAGCTTTATTGTGGTAAGATTCAGGTCAAAGATTAAATCTTTGTCTTTATGACTTTTGAGTTTAAGACCTTGTTTCTATCATGTTGTAAGAGCAGTTAGGGTATTGCAGTAGTCAAGTCAGGAAATATTAATTTAAATATTATGGACTGCAGCAGGAGCTGGATGGCATTTTGTGTAAGAATGGCTTTATTATGTTCAGCAATGCTAAGTGGCACAATTCAGTGACATAGGCAACATGACTAAAAAAAAAAAAAAAGAATAAAAACTGAAAAGGACCAGTCAAGGTCCATAAAATGACCTGAAATTAATTCTGTTATGGGACTTTAAGGAATCTGTGAATTCATGAAGCGCCAACAAATTTTATTAAAGTTAAGCAAAGCTGTAAAGAAATGAGGATAGCAGCACAGGTTGGATCTGTTGACATCCAATCAACAGAGATTCTTTCCTAAGCAATTTGTGTGATTCTGTGATTAGCAGTCTTGCCACCAGCTTGCAAAGTATTGCAAAAAAAGCCATATAAACCCAAGTACTTCAGATCAATGATACTGGTTCACAATGTAGAATGATGGCAGGTAATTAGTTTTTCCCTTAGTTTTGTAATGTCTTTTTCACATGATTGTATGTGTTGGCATGCTTGTGTGGCATAGTTTGTAAATGCAAAATAGAGAAGACCTTTGGAAATATGATTCTCAATTGTGTATATTACAGTGAATGGATGTGTAAATGACTCATAATAAAGCTGTATGGAACGAGTGATCCACTTGCTGATGTTAAAGTTCACAAGTAAATTCTGTCATTGGAAATTTCAAGTGGCGGTTGAATGAAATGTGACTGCACTCCACAGACTGGCATACAAATGCCCCCCATCTGTGGTCTCGGGGAAGGAATACTTCGGAATAAATCGACAGAAATGATATGCTGCTGTCAGTCAGCAAGAGCACTTCAGAGGCACCAGGGGAATGTGTTTTGTGGCCTCTCTGTCACTTAGAGTGGATGCTTCCTCTACAGCCCATTTACCTCTCATCTTCGTGATGGGTTTGAACGTAGAGCTAGTGTCTTCAGCCTCAGTTGCTCTGGGTACGTGTTTCAAAAGTTGATGCAGACTTTTGCTGTCACACTGAATGCCTGGTGAGTAGCACGTGACTATTTTCCATAAGCTTGCACAATTTTACCTTGTTTGATTTGCCATCAACAGTAGCAGTGTTGAGCAACTTCACACGAATGAGTTCTAAGCTAAATGTAAACAAAGTATAAAAATGAAATGAAGAATTCTGTACTTGTCACAACTGCAGCAGGATCTGGCCAGCTAAGCATCGTAGAATACTCCATGAGTCCTCCATGCATTAGCACGATGCTTTAGGAAAATGTGTTGGCATCTATAAAAAAGTTGAAGCAAAACTTGTTTCTGCAAGAGACTGGTAAATGGCTCTAGCAGCCTCTTTCTGAAATTCTTACAGCTTTGTTTGCTTCTTGGCCAACAAAGTTCATTCTGATTCAAAGGGTAGGATGTTAGAAGTTAAACTTTTTTGGATTCACATCAAGGCATTCCGTCACAGATTTACTTTCTAGCTGCTAAATGAAATAGATTTTAAGGTGACTTATTTGTCAAGATTTATTATCATTTCAAATTACCCATCAGTAATCTAAGAATTATTTCTGGCCACCAGCTTATAGTGCATCCAGTCCTTCGAAGACTGGTCATAATTCACTTTTACTGTGTCATGTGTGTTTTGTGGCTTCTCCAATAATAAGAGAAACCCCCTTTGGCTCCGTCTATCAGCAGACCAGTATCGACAGCCTTCTGAGTGGGAATTCATTGAAGAGGGAAGCTTGTATTTGTAGAGCGAGGGTTAAAGCGCACATCAAAGAGAAATGACTTAAAATAATAAAACATTACAGAGACTGTTTAACAGAGATGTCCAATGAAATCTCACATCAGGGTGTAAGCACGACTACCAACTTTTATGTAGTTTCAATTAATTGGACACAACAAATAAATAAATATAGACTTAGGTGTGTGCTACAATTGTCAAACACAGCTGTCAATAATAATAATATTTCATTACATTTTTAACACAATACTTCTACACAGGTAAGAAATGTAACAGAAATACAATTAAAACTCATTATCTCCTCTTTTTTATTCTTCTTCTAAGAAAATGCATATCCATGTCAATTAATTAGAGTCCCATCTATGTTAGGGGAAGGCGTTGCTTTTGATATTCTTTTTTTTAAATATTTTTTTTCCTTCTTTAGATTAAAGCACAAGCCTAATGACATTGCTGTAGGTTCACCACTTCTCTTAATATATTTTGCGATTTTGCTTCTACAGCCTTTAATAAAAAATTTTGAAAGAACTCTGTCTGAAATTTCACTGACACTGCAGAAAGGTAAACATACAAGGCAGGGATAATTTTACAATAATATTTCATATTTATTGGGAAAATAAGCCACAGAAATCATGTTAATTGATTTTTTACAATCATAGCAAATGTATCCTCTTTAGCTGCAGACAGAGCAGAGCTTGCCTCTGAAATCATAGTAATGAAAAGAGTCAATGCTCAGGGACATGGGAGTGTGCCTCCTGTGATTAACTGGAGCTGAACTGTAAAGCCTGGAGGGCCTTGCAAAGCAAACATACTGTGAAAGTAACGTTTTCAAATCTGCAATAGAAAAGATAAGACAGACAGACATAGAGTGAAAGTCTATGATGAACTGGTGACCTTTTCTGACGTGCTGGAAACGATAGCATGAACTACCCCTTCACACGATTCAATAGGTAAGAAAAATAAGTGACTCTTCTATTTTTCATCAAGACTAATGACTGTGAAATTGATTTTTATTATTTAGGAATGGTTGAGATTATTTATGCTTTTGAGAATTTGGTGGACAAAAAAAATGAGGTTTCTGTCTATTTAGAAGAAAAATGGTGGGCGTTTCTTAGTCTCATAGTTTTTTCTGTCTTATTAAATCTGTGCCGAATTAAAACCAGTCCATGCTGTGCTCTACGCTCACTCATTTACCTCAGGAAATAAGCATCAGCTCCCGACTGCGGCCTTGAACAGGACTGTGGTGGTATAGTTGTGAGATTAATGAAGTATGCCTTCCTCGCACAATCAGCAATCTTATACTTGACTGACCTTGTTCATATACAATGTCTATCTCCAAATTTTAAAAATGCATTTTTTTTTTTTTGCTAGAGACTTTTTCACTGTTGACGAAGACCCAAACTCGAATTTGAGGAGAATCATATTGCAGTAAAGTCTTTGATGATAATGGATTAGGGGTGCCACACAAGAACAAAAAAAGAGGGATAACCTGACAAGATATCTTGAGGGAACAAAGTAATCAAACTGACAAGAGCCAAGAGTATAACAACAGAGGACTGTAATTATGAAACAAAGAACAAGTTCAATTAACTGAATGATAGAATGAACACAGAAGCATAGCAGGGCACCAGGGGAAAAAGTAGAGCAATAACTGAACAGACCAAAAGAAGCAAACAAAATAAAGCACAAGTATCCACTCAAAATGGAAAAACTCCAACATATGTTTTTTTTTTTTTAATTGTCTTGTTTCTTCTTCATTAGCCAGCTTCTAAAGGTCCACAACCGCTCCCTTCATTGTAGGTTAATGCTGAGTAAGGCCTTCACAAATGTTGCACAGAGGTGCAGTTGCTGGTACTACTGCCTTGCAGCAAGAAGTTATTGGACTTGAACGGTGGCCAGAAACTTTTTCTGTGGTGTTTGCATTTTATCTCATTGCTTAATAAGTTCCTTTCAAATATTCCAGCTCCCTCATTGAAAAAACCTGATGCTCTTCAAACAAATCCGCAGATCCTGAGTAGTTGACATTCTCTCAATATGGTTTACTGGGTAATTGCATTCCTACCGGAAATGCCCTGTACCAGGGCAACTTGCTAACAAACTCTGGGCCAGAATTAGGGTGAACTTTCATACTT